>PVKM010049250.1:0-11029 GCA_004027735.1 Carollia perspicillata
AAGCCTATTTTTAAAAGTCTATAGATATAGATTTATTTGGATTTAGATACAGATATAAAAATATAAATTTTCCCTCTCCTGCCTTAAATTAAACTGTCAACATCACTTTCCCTTATTTTACACCATTCACATTTCTGCAGCGACTTAATATCTTCCATTGTAAATACGTTTCAGTAATACTACTAAACTGTAATCTCAACCAGCTTAGTTTCTAAATTCAATGAGAAAAAATTCCAATGAACTATCCTAAAGACTGCACTACAGAATCAATAACATATGAAAATATTGTTACCAAGATTTTTAGACAACAAATATTATAGAGTATGCACCTAACAAAATAGCTTCAAAGAATGTGAGGCAAAAACTAAAAGAGCTGCAAAGAGAAACAGATGAATCCACAATTATAGCTGGAGACTTCAAAAGCCCCCTTGCAGTCATGGGCAGGTCCAGGAGGCAGACAATCAGCAAAGATAGCTGAACTCAACAATGCCAGCAATGAACTGAATATAATGTAAATCTATAAACTATTCATCCAACAACAGCAGAATGTACATTCTTTTCAAGCTCACATGGGACATTCACCAAGGCAGACCACATTCTGGGCCATAAAACACAACACATTTCGAAAGAATAGAAATCATACCATGTCTGCTGTCAGACCACAAAAGATCAATAAAATAGATAAGCCTCCAGCTAGGCTAACTAAGAAAAAAAGAAAGAAGACACACATTACTAGTATCAGAAATGAAAGGGCATCACGACATCCTATGGACATGAAAAGGATAATAAAGGAATACTATGAACAACTCTACACCTGGGGGCTTGACAACCTGCATGAAATGAACCAGTTCCCTTTCCTAGCCCTCATCATCATATTTCTGGACAGTTATAATTATTTTCATTGTGTGTTCTCCCAACTCTATTTCTTATTTTCTTCCATTCTGTTTCTTTCCACTTTGTAATATTATTTCTATGCCTGTTATTTTCATGCTGAAATATTTTAAAGACTTTATACCTACAGAAAAATATCTAATAGGTTTACAACATCACGCTACATCCCTACCAATGCAGTTGAACTTGTATATCTTGCCCATAGTTTCTCTTCTTTTTTTTTTTTTTTTAGGCTTGACCATATTTAATTCTTTTTTTTAATATATATATATTTTTTTTATTGTTTTTCAGTACATAGTTTCTCTTCTTTCTCTTATTCCCTTTCCATTATAACTGTCTCTCCCCCACTTTCCTACTCCCTTTCTCCCACAAATCTTCTTCATCTATTCAAGTAAAATAGTTAGTATCCCACTGTTTTCCAAGAAATTCACCTCTGATCTTTCCCAAATAGTATTTACCATGCTTGAAACAACTACTCTATTCTTTTCCAGCCAATAAATGGCTGCTGATTACCATGCAATATTTAGCTCAAAATCACTTTCTCTCTTACTTTTCCTCTTACAGCAACATCTTCTATTCTTAACACAATTTGAAGAAAGAATTCCCCCTTTATCTGTCCTCAAAACTTATTGCATCCATTTCCTGTGCTTGGTTGTGATGCCTTTAATGTAGAATAAATGTACCAAATGTCCAAACATAGAACTGAATTTGAAGTGGGATATCCCTAAATAGACATTTAGTTTAACTGAATTAAATGGGATATATAATCATTATATATATGATTATATATATATGAATTCTGGAAACTCTAGATACCACCTATAGGAATCAGTGTTGTGACTCCTTATTGGGGTTTTTCTGAGTCCATGAATTTGCAATTATTTGAAAACGTAAATAATTGTGGCCTCTAAGCTTGGCCCGGCTCATAAGCTTTCTCTTTCTAGAACCCATTGCTTAGAGTTCAAACCTGGGAAGAAAATTGAAAACGAATTTTTAGTTTTGGATGGAGTTAATCAATTTACAGAATCAGGGTAAGATAGAAATGTCTATACAAAGAAAATGTGAAGTTTTACTTGGTAACATGGGTTCTTTGTTTTATTATCTGTGGCAGAAGTTTGTCTTCAAGGCTGACCAAAGTCATTCTGGCTGACACTCTGACCTATTCCCTCAGTTAACAGAAAAGGCCGGCGCTTACTGTTCCATAAGCGACATTTCTTCTCCTCGCGGTCCAGTGTCCGTTCCACCTTCTTCCTTTCGAACTCTAACAAACCTCGCTCTTCCCACAGGGATGGTTCTCTGACTTTTCAGCATTGGGCTTGCTCTGCTGTGGCTTCACAGCAGCCACTTTGTGTCAGGGTCTCTACCCATCCAGAAGCTACCCAGGGTCTGTTCCATGCCTTGTATTTCTATGTGGCCTACATAGCAATCAGCGATGCAAGACCCTGCTTTCCTGGGTAGGTTTCTACAAAGAAACCAAAGGACCACTTTCTCAGACACGATGAATATTGCAGATAGTACAGACTTTATGAAATCTATACCCCATCTGCAGGGAGGCTCTGAGATAAAGTGAAAACACAGTGGTTTCCTGGGGCAGTTCTTTGCTGCTTCATAAAACAGTGGACTATCTCTAATTTTTTTTAAAGAAAAATGCCAAGGTGTTGTTAAACATAACTCAATGTTTTTTAAAGTTTAGACTCTTCAGCTTGTCAGCAGAACAGATAGACGCAGTTCCAATGGGTCCCGCATGTGAGATCACCAGCAGAATAATCCTACAGCATGCCAGCTTCTACACCTCAGTGACAAAGCTCTTCAATAATAGTTTTCTACAGAGATATATTTTACAACCCAATGAGCTAACAAATTCTAACCCACCGAGCTTAAAACAAGATGAAATAAAATAAAACACAGAATGTTCTTGTTCTGCAGAGCTGGGCATGGCAATTTCTTGTGGCTTTTCTTTTTCTCTTTCTTTCTTTTTTGAAAAATATTGAATTCAAATGATTCTTCTCTTGTGGTTGGGTAAAAATAATTCATAAAAATATTCATTAATATCTCTGTGTTACTAAAAGGCAGTGAAGATGTTATTTAAAGCCTTGGGCAGGATGAATTAATGTTCTGTTCCTCCCTTCTGCTGTCTTCATTTGTTTATTGCTTGGCATAATTTTCTAACATTCAGCACGATGAAGCCTGCTGCACACGGGGGAGATACCTTTAGAAAAGGAATGCAAAAATTGGTGGGAATTCTCCCTCAGAGGCTGCTTCTCTCCTTGTTCTAATCAATGGAAATTCAACTACAAACACATCATCGCTTTACCTTTAGACATAACCCTTCCATTAGCACCAAGGAAAACTGAGGACGTGGGTGATTCATCTGCCCTAACCTAGGATTCCTGAGGTAGAAAGTGAGACATGCGCAGCTGTGTCAGGTCAAATCACTCGATGCTTGGGTTACCATGGCCAGGAGAACAGACCGTGTGACATAACACAGGCCGACCGCCACATCTCAGCAGTCCTACTAGACCAATTCCATTGTCCATGTCAGGCTATATTAGTGGCCGAGCACGAAATGTAAAACCAACATTGACTTTGACTTCTGGAAATATTGTCTCCAATATTAATCTCCATCGTCTCCAATGTTAATCAAACCAACACGCAATAAATATTTAACTAATACCTGTGAGAATTATTAAACAATAAAAGAGCAGAAACAAAGTTGAGAAGGCTTCCCTGAGATAAGGCTTACCCTAAAAACCTAACAAAGTAGAGACAAAAACAAGACTATATTTGATTTTGTTTGTTAGTTTGCTTGTTGGTTATTTGAAAAAGTTATTTTAAAACTGTTCTATGTTAGAAAAATAAATTGGGTTTTTTAAATCTTTTTTCCTTGTAAAATATCCGTTACAAAATATAACTTCTATGGATAACAGTTATTGAGAATTGCATCAGGCTTAATAATTGCAGGTAATTTTTTGATGATATGGGTATATAGATTTCAAATTCTTTCAATGGCAACATAAAAGTTTGTAATAAATAACAAAGAACAAACTGACAGTGACCAGAGGGGAGGGGGGAGGGAGATAATGGGGAAAAGAAGAGGGAAGGTCAAGTCAAGGAAAGGTCAAATGTCAAAGGTCACATGTATGATGGACCCATTGACAAAGCCAATGGGGGGATTGAATGTGGAAGGTGGGGGTGGGTAGGGCAGGGGAGAGTCATGGGTGGGAAGTGGGGACAACTGTAATTGAACAACAATAAAAATAATAACAAAAGAATGTAAATGCACATATAAAAATATACAACTTCCATATGTTAAAAATTTCTCTTTAAATGTACATATGTTGGTAAACAAAGAGAGAAAGAGGCCCACCCAGTATCCCAAAGGACTAGCCATGTGTAATATTAATGAATGGTCTTTGGCACCAATTTATTCCCAATATGAACCCCAATCTGGGGCATGGTAGAGGAGGAAAATGTATTCAGGGCAAATAGCTCAATAGTGATACAGCATGGCCGTGGGACAGCACAGGTGCATGACAGCATGGCAAGACCCCGTTCTTGCTAGACAGCTCTCAGCTTTGGTCTGGTCTGCTTTGCCCTGCTCTGCTTCATTCTGCTTGTTTTGCCCTGGACAAGCAAGGTATCCTCTGTTCTTCACCTGCAGCCTGGGAATGTAGCCTTCAGTCTTGGGTAGAAATTGAAAGTGCATTTTCTGAGTGCCAGAGGAAACTGACAGAGAGAAAAGTCCCTGCTTCTGGTCCCTGACTGGTCTGTCCTCATGCAATTAAGGATTCCAAATCCTAGTAGTTTGATTGGTCCAAAGGAATTGTCCTGATTGGTCAGAATGGAGCTGCTGTGATTGGTCAGTGAAGATGCTGATGGGGATCAAGATGCATGGCTCTACTTGAATGGGGAATGTCTCAGTTTGATTGCTTGAAATACAATTCCAGGAACTCCTGTATAAGGGCTGGCTCAGGTGACAGGAACACAGTGCACGCAGGCAGTTCAGTGCAGAAGGGAACAAGTTTAGTGGAGGCCTCTCGCTGAAGGGGTGTTTGTATGAGAACCCCCTGTTTAGAATTGGCTGCTGGGCTCTGTTTTTCAATGTGAGCCCAGTTAGCCCTGGGAGCCTTTCTTGGTAGGTATCTTCTTTCTGGAATTCACCAGTTTTTAATCTGACATAGCTTTAGCTATTGAAAGCATTATCTGTCATTTCAATCTGCACTCAGATGGCCCAATGCTGTCATCTTAATGAGAAATATGTAACACTAATTTTAAACCTGTATCAAAGTGTAGATTCAAAGGCCTTATTAATTGATTAGAAGAGAATATTATTTCTCAGTCTATTTAATAAGTCTCAGATAATATGGTCAGGATATTTTTTGTTAATTTTAAAGACAGGTACACGACTTCTGTCCCTCTGGACCTGCCTTTCCATCCCCTCTGTCCTCTTAATATGTCCCATTTTGAAATTTCTTCACTCCCTTTTCTTCTTTTGTTTTCAATTTAGTTTATATCATATACTCTTCATCTTACTGGAAGTGATATAATGTATCATGTAAAGATAAATTTCTAAAGGAGTTGAAACATAATGATTTCTTGATGATGAGGGAAAAAACTACTTCTATTCATATTTTCAAATAAATTTGTAGTATGTTATAGATTTCCACTTATTTCTCTTTACTACTTTATTTTGGCCATCAAATGTATTACTACATTTCAAAATTTAGAAGCTTTCTTTTCCTGTTAAAGCACTAGTTCCAGATATATATTTAAAGAAATACAGTTATAAATCTTCATAAAATCTTGGCTATATGCCCTCTCAATTCTTTCAAAATTCAAACAGTGAATTAATTTTGAAAGTAAACATAAAAATGGAAAGGAAAGTTGCTAATACAGCCTCAAGATTTTTGTGTTCAAAGGTTTATTGAGAATTTAGCTTCAACCCAAAGCCAAAAGAAGAATTTCCTTTTCAACAAAATTATGTTACCAAATAAATAGATAATTAAATTAAGTAAATATGTAGTTCTCAAATGAGAATTAGGTTAATTTATCTAGGTTAATTTATCTAGGTTAATTACCTGACCTGAAACACTTTTAAAAACAATCTGTAAATTACTGGGACATACTTTACTGTGTTTGGAACTTCAGAGTGAAGACAAGGCATGAAGGTAGTGCGTGAAGTGGTGAAACAGGTGAAATCAGAGAGATCGGTTTAAATATAAGTTGGGAGCCCAGACTGGTGTGGCTCGGTTCGTTGGGTGTCGTTCCACAAGTTGAAAGGTCGCCAGTTCGACTCCCAGTCAGGGCTCATGCCTGGGTGGTGGGTTCAGTCCCTGTTCAGGGCAAGTACGAGAAGCAACTGATCCATCTTTCTCTTCTTCTCTTTCTCCCTCCCTTCCCCTCTTTCTAAAAAGATAAAAGAAATCTTTAAAAAATAAAATAAATAAGTATAAGTTGGAAAAAATAAATTTAGAATTAGACTCCCTTGGGGTGAGTAGGGCAGTTGTCTCAAACAGCTGGTCTAGTTTGGCCAGGTCCTCTCTTTCTCCAGTTGCTGAGCAGAATTTGTTCACATTTTTGCTACCAGGGGTCAACACAGAGTTCTGGGCAATTGGTCTTCTTCTTATTATTATTACTATTATTATTATTGTTGTTATTATTAGATTCCAGCCCTTCTAACATATATGTAGTAGTATTTCATTGTCGATTTCATTTGCATTTTGCTAATAACACATGATATTGAGCATCTTTTCATGTGCTCGTTGGTCATCCTTGTATCGTCTCTGATCAGGTCCCTTTTCAGATCTTCCATTCATGCTTAAAGGTTTGTTTGTTTTCTTACTGTAGAGTTTTGAGGTCTTTGAATGTGGTTCAGAAATATTTTATTTCACTGTGTGGGTTGTCTTTTCAGTCAACTTATCAGTGTTATCCATAGAGCAGATTTCTTTTTAAATTTTATAAAGTTCATATTATTATTCTTTGTATCAATCTTAAATCACACTTTGGTGTTACATCTAAAAACTTAACACCAAATCCCAATACATAGACCTGCTATGGTTTCTTTTTTCAAATACATATTTTATATGTTTTTATTTTACACATAGGTTTATGATTCATTTTGAGCTAATTTTTCTGAAAGGTGCCAAATCTGTGTCTAGTTACCTTCTAGATATTTTTTTGTGTGTGTGGCATACAGATAGCCAATTAATTTAGAACCATTTTTTAAATAAAGACTGTCCCTTCTGTATCAAACTGCCTTGGTACAGACCTTTGGTCAAAGGTCAGTTGACAGTATTTGCACAAGTGTGTTCTGTTCCACTGACTTATGTTTCTGCTCTTTCACTAATACTACACTGGCTTGATTATTGTAGTTTCAAAATAAGTCTTGGAATTGGATAGTGTATCTTATACAAATTTCTTCTTCAGTGTTGTGCTGATTCTTCCAGATTTTTTTTATCTTTTCACATAATGTTAAGAATCAGTTTGTCAATATTAATAAATTATCTTGGTAAGATCTCTATGGACCCTGAGTTCAAACTGAGCATCATGTTTGGAAGAATTAACTTCTTAATACTATCAATCTTTTAACCCATGAACATGGCATTATATTCCCATTTTTAATATTTTGTTTGATGAATTTTATCAGTGTTTTTGGTTTAATGCAAGCAGATTCTATATTAATTTTTGCTTGCTTTATATATAACATTTCATTTTTGGTGCTATTGTAAATGGAATTTTTAATTTCAAATCTAATAGTTTATTGCTATTATTTAGAAACACAAGTAATTATTTATGTTAAACTTGTATCCTGTGATCTTCATATACTCAATTATTAGTTCCAGGAATTTTTTGGTTAAATATTTGTGACTTTTAACATGGCCAATTAAGTTACCTATATACAAAGAAGGCAATTTTATTTCTTCCTTTTTAATCTGTATGCATATTTGTCCTTTTACTTATGTTATTTCACTAGCTGGTTCTAAAAGCATGATGTTGAATAAAAGTGGTTGAAAAAATATTTTTTATTTCTAATTTGCTGAAACATTTTTATTATTGAGTGATTTAGTCAGATGTTTTATCTATATCAATTGATATGATCATATTATTTTCATAGCCTGTTGACGTAGGAAATTATATTGACTAGCTTTTAAATAATGACACCTTAAATATTTAGAATATTCCACCCTACTGCTTTACATAATTCTTTGTGTACATTGCAGAATTTGATGTGCTGGTATTATCACGATTGATTTTTATCTAAGTTAATGGAAGTTGTTATCTGTAATTTTAATTTCTCTAATGCCCCTGTGTAGTTTTGGCATTAGAGAAATATTGGCATCATAAAATGAGTTAGGAATTATTTCATTAGCTTCTATTTTCTGGAAGAGATCTTGAAGAATTGGTACTGTCGTGTCAATGTATGATAGAATTCACCAGCGACACCCTTTGGGCATAATACTTTTTTATTTGGAATGTTATGAATTATTGATTCAATTTTTAAAATATAAAGCTATTAGATTATTGTTTCTTTTTGTATTAATTTTATAGTTTATGTCTTACAAGGAATGAATGTATTCTATGTAACTAAACAAATGTGTGATCATGGAGTTGTTCATCATATTCCCTTATTCTTTTAATATCCATTACATAAGTAGAGATATCTGCTTATTGTATCCGATGTTGGCAAATTGTGTCTCCTGTCTTTATTTTGGGTTAGACTGGGTAGAGTTTTATCCATTTTATTGATCATTTCAAAAAACCTGCATTTGCTTCTGTTCATATTCTCCATGATTGTCATGCTTCCAGTTTCACCGATGTCTTTTCAAAGTTGTATTTATTAACTTTTATTATCGTAATTTACTATATTTAAAATTTAACTTTTAAATTTCTCTTCTTTCTTTGGTCTACTAAAGGAGACACATAAGTTACAAATTTTAGATATTTTTCTAATAAATGGATTTAATTCTATAACTATTTTTCTAAGTAGTACCTTGGCTGCATCTCACAGATTTTGCTATGTTGTGATATACTTTAATTTTAGTTAAAAACATTCACTTTCCTTGAAACATCATTGACTTGTATGTATCACTTAGGGGTGTGATGTTTACTTTGCAGTATTTGAGGATTTTCTGCAATTCCTTTTATTGAATTCTACTTTAATTCTATTTTGCTCTGAAATCATACTTTGTCTGATTTCTATTTTTACATTCAAAGCAGTGTTTATTGGTTTACTATAAGGTCTGTCTGGACAGATGCTTCATGTGTGTCTGAAATGAACGCGTGTTCTGCTGTCGGCGGGTGGTGCACTCCATAAATGTCAGTTAGATCAAGCTGGTTGACGCTGTTGTTCCATTGAGCTATGTCCTTACCAACTTTCTGTCTGCTTGAGCTATCAGCTACTAACAGAGGGTCGTTGAAGTCTCTGACAATAATAGTAAAGTTATCTATTTGTCTTTGCTGTTCTAAGAATCTTTGCCTGATATATTTTGACCTCTTGTTGTTATCTGCATGCATGTTTGAGAATGTTATGTTTTCTTTGATAATTAACACCTTTATCATTATGTAATAACCCTCTATATCCCAGATAATAATCATTTTTTTGAAATCTGCTTTTCCTGCAAATAGTTACTTCAGCTCTCTTGTGTTAGCATGGTTACATCCTTTTCCATTAGTTACCTTTAACCTAAATGTGTCTTACATGTGAAGTAGGCTTTGTTTAAACAACAAAAGTTTACTCTTTATTTTTTATACTCTGACGATCGCTGTCTTTTACATGGCGTTTTCAGAACTTTCACATCTATAGTGATTATTGATATGGTTGGATAAGAATCAAGTTAGTAACTTTGGTTAGTTAATTTAGTTCATATTTAATATTTATTGAATTTTTAATTGTTTCTTTCTCCCACCTGTTTTTTTTTTAGTTTTCTGGCATAGTTAGCAATTTTATATGATTCTATTTTATCTCCTTTTATTAGCATATCAACTGTATTTTAAAAAATTGCTCTTGCCCTAAAATCTGCAACACACATTGTTACCTTATGTAAGTTCACCTTCAAATGATACTATACAAATTCATGTTTGGTGCATGGACTTGTAACAAAGTATTCTCAATTTCCACCTATAGCCGCTTGTGATATTGCCGCCATTAATTTCACTTAGCCACATGCTATAGATGTGCAATCTATTTTAAAGAAACCATTTTAAAATTGATTGTATTAATTTTTAATTAAAGATTTGATGTTACATCCATTAATGTATTCTTCGTCTGATACTCTTCTGTTCTTTATGCAGGTCTAAGTGCATAACATATATAGCTTTCTACCTGCCTGAAGGATGTTATTTCAACATTTCCTGCAGAGTAGATTTAGAAGCAATAAATCCCTGCAGTTTTTGTTCAACAGAGAAAATCTTTACATTCCCTTCACTTTTGGAGAGTAATAATTTGTTATGTAAGGCATACCTTTTTTATTGCACTTTGATTTATTGTGCTTCAGACATGACACCTTTTTTATTTTTTAGGAATTGAAGGCAAGACCCTCCACCAGCAAAATATTAGGGTTCAGTTAATTTTGATACTTTATTGCAGTGTAGTGGAACCACTCTGCACTTGTCTGAAGGGTGCCTATCTAGGATTTTAAAAAAATACTTTAAGTATTTAAGTTCACTCTCTTGTTTGTGCATGGTGTCTAAGAACTCTTCTTCAATGGACTCTCATTCTTCTATAATTAAGATGTTCCCCCAAACTGACCTGCCTGGTTCCTTCAAGTCTTTCTCTTTGTCTTTCGTATTCTGTAATTTACATATGGTATGCTTAGGCTTTTATTTCTCTGTTAGTTTCGGCAATGATTCTATCTGGTGTTTTCTGGACATCCCCAAACTACGGTTTCTTGTACATCATTCGTTATTTCATCAGATGTTTCTTTTACTTCATTCTCTCTTTTTTCCTCTGGCATTCTAATGACCTCTTTGTAAACTGTCCCACAATTCTTGGATGTTCTGTTTTGTTGGTGGTGCTGTTTGGTCTTGCTTTTTTTACCTCGTTTTTCTCTTTCATTTTATTTCGTGAAGTTTAAATTGCCCCAGAATCAAGCTCATTGATTCTTTTCTCTCCCAGGCGTCTCCTGATGAGCCCATCCCC
>PVKM010049251.1:0-10983 GCA_004027735.1 Carollia perspicillata
TGATGGCTGTTAACTAAAGTGTGCTAACCATTTTGCAATATATACAAATACTGAATCATTATGCTGTATACATGAAACTAGTATATATTACATATCAATAATACTTGATTTACAAAAATTACAACATGGAAACAGTGAACCAGTTTAAGCCATTATGTGTGTCAGGGTGACTTAATAAATTAAAGTGGCTTTGTGATGGCTGTTTGGGTGAGCTTCTAAAAATACCCCATTCACAAGCCATCCATTAAGAAGTCACATAATTTGAAAAAACAGATACATTGAGCACCTGCTCCCTACAGAACCCTGCCCTGAAGCGGCCCAAGGTCCACTGATTGATTCAGACATGGGAAGAGGCGTGCTACACGGTCAATCATTCTGTTACTCCAGAAACAAATCTCTGTTCCGAAACCAAACCACGGGCAGCAATAGGCCCAAAGAGATTCTTGGCCAGAAGCTCTGTCCTTTGGCCTGAAATTGATACTGATATTGAAATGACTGTAAGGAAAAAAACCATGTCTACCAATTTCTTATAATTTATGAAAATCACCTTCCATCCCAAAGAAATGTATACAAATTCTCATTATAGTACTGTACTGGTCCAGGGGACATTTCATACAGGTGGCAGATGCCCAGGGGTGTTTCTCAGTGGTTTCACTCCATCTCCTTGGCTTTGGGTGAGAGTCCAGCCTCAGGCTGCAACAAACGCGCAGCAAAGCCGCGGGATATTTCAAAATTTCCAGGGTAACAGTTGCGTGTCAGACCACAGAAACTACTACTACTACTAAGCATTAAGTTCTTTGAAACTAACTATTAACAAATGGCACTGCTGGGTATTTCTCTTGGTCTAGGGAGGCATGAAGTCACTGAGACACAAAGGCACCGTGAGCTGAGACTGTTTGGGAACCTCAGGAGCATGGGAGGAGGAAGCTCTCTCCATCAGACCTGCATGTCCTCTGCAACGGGCTTAAGAGTGTCTCTACCCTCCATCCTTGGAGGGAGTGGCTACAGGAGACTTAACAGTTTTTGTCACATGTGACATGCCACTGCGGGTTTAGGAAGAAGAGATGGACCTGCCGAACCACAGTCAGAGAAAGCTTTGTGATGCTTCTCAGCCAGGTGTTATGTGCCTCGCCTGTAACAGGTGCTCAATAAATGTGAACAATGGCAGTGAGTGGGAGGCCGCTGGTTGTGATTACCATCTTTAGCCAAACTTGGTTGACTTACAAAATTGCAATCTCTCTGAATCGATTCTTCTGTCCTTTTTACCCCAAGAGCAAATCTTTGCAAGGAGCCACGGAGCTTAACAAAGTTGAGTTGGTCAGTCTGAGCTACAATAAGTACACAAAGAAGTATGACAAACTCAGGTCCTATCCGTGCACTCAGGGACTCCATACAGCGACTACCATGCAGAAGGGACCAGCTCCAGTTGTCTAGTACACAACCTGTGCAACCTTGTGCAGCCACCCTGCTCGGTATGCTAAAGTCCCATCTGAGAGGTGGAAAATGGGGATGGGTGTCTCTAGCCAACAGTCAAGTTCATCGTTGGTGAATGTTCACACAGCACCTCCAGACAAGTAGAAATGGGAACTCAAGCAGCAATGAATAAGGCCAGAGTCAGGACACCAGCAGGAAGAGCTCTCGTGTTCCCACTCAAGAACGCCAGGGTGGAGGACCATCTCCAGCCTGGCAGGTGGCAGAGCATCCCAGTGTAAGCAGAAGAGTAGTCATGGGGACCAGGCACACAGACAGAGTCTCAGGCAGCTGGGGGTGCGATGGGGCAGCACTGAGACACACTTCAGGTACCACTTAGTGGTGGGACTAGGGTCTTTGGCATGCTGCCAGGTTATGCCAAAACAAGCTACATCCCTAGCAAATCTACCTGTTCAAGAGGCCCAGCTGGCTGGTAAAAGTAAGTAACAAACACCAGCCACCATTGGAGGCTTCGTCCTTAAGCCCCCTCCCACCTTGTTTCAATGGGTGCTTCATCCTATTTGATGACTCTCCTCCAGATTTGCTCTTGACCCTCACCTTCCCATAATGTCTTCCGCTCTGCCCACTCCCCTGGAATTGCCGCACCCACCAAGCTGAGCTAGCTTGCTGCCCACCCTGCCGAGGAGGCCCATCCCTGCCCGGAAGGCAAGGAAGAGCCAATCCTGCCATCGAGGGTTTTCAGGGCCTGCTGCTAGTCAAGGAACTTAGGGCTGAAGAAAGGAAATACAAAAGCAATATGAAATCCCACACCTATAAATCATTAGCGTTTTCAGAGCGACTGCTTGGCTAATGAGGAAGGAGGAAACTCCTCCCATCCTCTCCCAGGGTTTGTACTACAGGGAAGGAGGGTTTCTGCCTGACAGAATAAAGAGTTTGAGCATTTTCCCATTTGAGAGGAGTCTTGCAAGCATTGCTTCAGACCTGCACTCTGCCCTCTGCTCCTTGCTAGTTCTCTCATGGGAGGGGCTGCCCCAAGCGCTGGGTTGGAGCCTGGCCCTGGCAAGGGGCAGGGTTGCTGTCCTCTCATGCAACCTTCTTGGCTCATCTCCTCTCTTATTCCGGCCTCTGTACTGGGCAGGACCAACTTGGCTTCCTGCCTGTGTGTGGTCATCCCACCATGACCTTGGTCACGCTTAGGGTCCCAGCTACTTGTACCTGGGCTGGTTGGGCAACTGGACGTAAAGTCTGGCCACAAGGTGGCTATTAGGGGAGGCCTCGTTTAGGTTGCTGTGACTCAGCCCTGTGTTCTTCCACCCCTTACCAGAGAAACCCTACAGTGTGTGTGTGGTATGTAAATTATGTATGTAATTAACAAAGCACTTTGTCCCAATTGAGTGGTGATTCTTGCTGGTAGGGCACCTTCATCCAGGAACAAGTTTGGGGAAAATCCCTTCCTTGTCCCTACCTCAGTGGAGCAGAACGTCGTATGACACCGCTAGGGCACATATAATTAGCTCCGTTTTTGAGATGGGGAAACTCAGGTCCATCCGAGTTTATTGAGGTTAATGGATTGTCCCAGGGTCCCAAAGCTACTGCAGCATAGCTGTGCCTTGACCCGAGTCTTCCACATCTAAACCTCCTCTCACCGCACCACAGATGCTTTGATCTTAAGCAAGAATCAGTGCCCTTCTCTGCCTCCACAGGCATACTTGGTGGAGAAGCAAGCAGACACTCTCTTCATGGCAAGAACGGTCTGACATCACACCCACGCAGCCTTATGGAACTACTGGACGACTTGAGCTGCCAGTGAACCCTAAAACCTTCCAGAGGAAGCAGAGGGCAGGCTATGTCAAAGCTTGTCCTCAAACCAAGGAAGCTCAGTCCCCAGCCCTCTAGTCTCATTCATACCTGGAGTCTCCTGTTCGCAGCAGAAAGTCTGTGGAGGCATTAGAGGGCCAGGAGGAGTGTGGTCCGGTGCTTCTCAAACACGAGCACGTGTCAGAGGCCCCTGGAAAGCTTGCTGAAGCACTGCTTGCTGGGTCTCACCCCCAGAGTGTCTGAGGGTAGGGCCAAAGATGCGCATTTCTAACCATTCCCAAGAGGTCCCGATGCTGCTGGTGCAGGGGCCACACTTTGGGAACCACCTACACATAATGACTCGTCTCTTCCCAGGCCCGGGCTGACTGCCCCACACGCAAGCGGCAGGTACTCACTGAGGAACAAGAAGAGGGAAGCAGCTTCTGTCTCAAGCTCTGTTTTAGACCCAGTGTGGTTTAAGGTAGAAAAATGAGCCTGCCCTCTAAAGACAGACAATTCATGTACGCGTGCTTAAAAAGATGAGACGACCATATTCCAATTATAATAAATCCCACCAGAATAAAACAAAGGGCTGACCACAGGCATTGCAGGCTTCCTTGGGCAGTCTCAGGAGTTTGTGCTTTCTGATTTTCAGTGCTATCGTCACTGTGCCGTGGACAGCTGTGCAGCTGTTTCAACTGTATTTAATCTCAATCCTACGGTCAGATTGCACTGCTCCCACCTAATGACATGTGTGTTCTTGACCGCCATCAGGTCACTCTGACAAACAGGCATGGCTGAGGAAGGCAGTAACAGACATGGGTTTCAGTGTGCAGGACTTATGGTATCGAAGATCTGTGAGCTGTTCGGCTACACAGAGGAATCATTAGAATAATGATCATTTTTCACTCTCCCCCCTCCCTTGCCTGTTCAAATAAAGAGCCCTTAATTGCTTCTTGAACTGCACACAAGTGGGCCGTTGACTGTGACTGTAATCCAGCACAGAGAAGCGAGGGAAACTCTGAGACAGATTCTGTTGAGGCAACGCCTTAAGCGGAGAGAACACGACAGCGGGGTCAGCAGGCGCCGGGCACTGCTGAGTGGAATGGACTCGTCTTAAAGAACAGCTTGGGATGCTCTCAGCAGTCGGAAGTGATCTTTAGTGGTCGATGGCCCTGGGTGTGATCAGGGAGCTATGTGTTTTAAGTGGGGAGGGCGTGGGAGGGAGAAAGAGAGGGAGAGCGAACGAACAGAAAACTTTTCAGAAGGGCGTCACATTACGGATGGCCTAGCAGACGCGGATTCAGGTTCCTAATGAAGAAGACACTGTTTCAGGAAACCAAAACTCCACGTTCAGTCGTTTGCTATTTATCATCTTTCTACATCCACGTCTCAGGTATAACATTACATCTTGCGAAGTCTGAGTCATTTCCTTCAGTCTAGACTGCACGTACCCAGAAAACGCGTTACGGACCGGTGAGGCAGAAGCTGGTTGCCCCACTGCCCAGCTCACAAGCCACCCCGGCAAAGCCATGGCCACCACTGCACAGGCAGCATTTGCTGCACGAACTAGAAAACAGGAGCCTACAGCTGAGAGCCCACTGCCAACTACGTCTTCTGTAAATATCTCTCTCTGTGTTTATCTAAGGATGCAGCCCTTCCAAGGAAATCACCTTTTCAAAAATGTGCCTTCTTCCTTCTCTCTGCTGTTAGGTCCCTGAAATGAAAATCGATGCTCAGCACGTCTCTAAAGCCCCCCATCCAACTCCACGCAGAGGAGTCTCTTCTTGAGTGCCATTCGAACTACCCTGCTCGGTAGATCTTCCATGACTATCGCCCATGCAGACAGGCTCACTCACCTCACTGTCCCACGTCCCCTGCGCCAGGAAGTGAGGGCCTTCACTTCTGTGCTCCACGTAGCAGCTATGTCACATTCTGAGAGAGACACTGAGCTGCAAACTTGTTTGCAAAGCAAGCCTCGGTGAAGAGAGCAAGGCGTCTCATATTGGGAAGAGCCTGCTACCCACTTCCCTGTAAAGCAACCACTGGATAACGAGTAGCTGAGAATAATGAGCATCTATGGAGTACTTACTCTGTGCCAACGAATATACTAAGAGCTTTAAACAGCTTCTCTCACTCAGTCCCCACCATAACCCTACTAGGTAGATACTACAATGATTCCCACTTTATAGAGAAGACAACCAAGGCACAGAGAAAATACATAAATTCCAGAAGTCATAGCCAACAACAGTAAACTCGTGATTTGAATCCACATCTGTCTGAGTTCAGTGTCCAAGCTCTGCCATGAATTCAAGGCCAGAAACCATGCCACAACCGGGGCACATCCCACACAGGGACAATTTGAAGAAGGGCATGGGTGTTCATCCATCTCACAGAATCAATGTCTACATGCTGGGCAATGAGTTGTTCTTCATATGCTATTTCTAAACTTCACAACACCCCTAAAAGATGAGCTGTTTTATCCTCACTTAAGAAAACCCTGAGTCCATGTGACTGAATAACCCGCCTACACTTCCACAGGTGGTATGTACGAGAGATTAAATTAGAAAGCCCACATGCTTCCCGCTCTGCTTTCTTGGCTCCACTCGTCCAAGATTGCCTTATTAACCAATTACCAAGTTATTATCCTGTTCCCCCTAACTAGTAAAAGAAAATACTAACTCAAATCCAGGACTATTCTAAGACCATATCCATGAAGATACTATATACTCTGAGCATCAAAAACGGTGCCACCAATTCATGTAGATGTTGCCTTCAAATTCCCAAATAAAATGTACTCACATTTAAAAAGTGGTAAAATTGAAAATTACCAACAGATCAATTAAAGAGATATACCTTATTTCATTACCAGATCTTAGATGCAGTTCTAACCATTCCTCTAGCTTATAAAACCTTTTCCATGACACAGCCTGACTTTATTTCCCTGGTGGCAGGCTACGCTCTCTCCTCTCCAGCAATCACCATCCCACTTGCATAATTAAGTAGCATATGAGGATTTCAAGTATTTCTTAAGAGTAGCTAAACTTCTCATAAATCAACTAGTTCATCTTTGACTCAGTCATCTACCCAGTTTCAGAAGTACTATTAAAAAATGCCTGAGTCTAAATGTCACTGTTGAGTTCCTTCCAAAGAGTTACAAACAGGGTAGAAAGGGGACAGGAGGCAGAGTTGCACTTCTGTTAGCAGATGTTTATCGAGAAGGTAGAACGTGCCTGCTCTGTCACAGGCACGGCAGGGCTGCTGAAGGGTGACCCCTGTCCTCACCCTCAAGGAGCTCGCAGGGACTTAGGAAAGGGAGATGCTTAGATGAGACGAACTAATGAACATGTTCCATGAGTTTCACTCTGCCCTGGGCACCTGTGGATGGTGATGTTGAGAAGCCTGTGTTCTGAATCCGAACTCCTTTGAAACCTGGCTCTGTTGTTTCCTTTACTGTGCAATTATGAGCGTACTATGTAACCTCTGGAGACTCAGTTTCCATAACTGTAAGTGGACACAAGAGTATTTATAACAGGGTAGGAAGGAACAAACAAATCTTTTAATTTTTATTTATTGACTTTTAGAGAGACAGGAAAAGCAAGAGAGAGGGAAACATCAATTTATTGTCCTACTTATGCATTCAGTGGTTGATTCTTGCATGTGCCCTGACTGGGGATGAAACTCACAAGCTTGGTGTGTCTAGAAGATGCTCTAACCAAGTGTGCCAGCCAGCCAGGGTCATAAGCGAATCTTGTATATAAGAAAGCCAGCGTGTGACCAGCATATAGCAAGGATTGTGAAAGTCAAGGATAGCACACAGCTGAACAGATGAAGCGGATTCACCTTTCACATGGCAGGCGACCCAGGAAGCCACTAGCTGTTCGGAACTTCCCTGTCTTACTTCTCCAGGCCTTCGCACCCCTTCATTTGGTTGCACCTTCTACTTCCCTAGCTTGAACACCATGCACGTTTTACTTGGTTAACCTCTATTCATACTTCAGCCTAACCTAAACCCCCATTCCCATTTCTTCCTGAAACTCCCACTCCGTCACAAGAGTGACGACTCATCCCACACGCTCTTAAAGCACCTAAACTTACTCATACCTCAGCACCTGTCACTCGCTTCTGAGAATCCTGTTTTCTTGCCTACAGCCTCTAGCAGAGTGTAAGAGACTGGAAGGCAGGACCATGTGCCAGGACTGTCTCCCCAGCTCCTAGTACAATAATGGATGGTAGCAGGTGGTCAGGAGCCATTTGTTTAGAAGATGAATGAATGAACGCAAATAGACACCATGTCCAAACCTGTACAAGTCTGCCCTAATAAAAGTACATGGCTCAAATGTGGCATCAAATTCTGCTGTCCCATCTTGTGCCTGTGGCATTAAATCTCTGGACAAGAAAAAGAGGTGGTTGTGGTGCCACTTGGAGGCCATCCAGGACATCCACTCTTTGCCCTGCACACGGTGGAGGTAGAGTACGTTACAAGGCTCCACTACCTGACTCTTAAGAAGTTCACCATTGCTAGGTCTAAGTGTGAATGTAGATGTGACGCAGATGTTTATTCCAACGTCTGGCATACATAAGTGTGGGAAGAATTCGAGTCGGTCAACCATTAGTAACAATATCTTCCTGCTCTCCTGGGAGCTGTTTTGGATTTTGGCTCCATCCCGGCCCCTACATAAAGAGACGGGGATGGGACTGCAGCTTCTAGAATTACAACCATTTTGTCAGCTTGTCATTTGACTCACTGTCTGGCTGGTGCTTCTCCCTCTGGGTCTGGAGACATTTTGCACAGGAAGAAAGCAATAAAGTGAACAGTCACGGGGCCGATGAATTCTCCAATCTTCAAAGTACCTTGTTCTGTCCCACAGTACATACATATTTCTGGTAAGCACCATGGAGAGCCTCACATCTGTTCCCTCTTGCACTGCTGGGAATCAAAGCGTTTATCCCCACGAGATGTTTTCTGAAGGCCCAAGGGCACTGAGCCATCTTATCCTCACTCCCTTGGCGAGCTTCCCTGCCTACATGAAAATACCTGAAAAGGCTAACTTTGTCTGTTCCTTATTGCCTTAAAAATAACAGTACTCTTAACCTTTAGGGATTTATATTTGGAAAAGGGAAACGAACTAGATACAGCTTATAAAAAGGCTGGAGGGTGAGTCATTTTTAAACTTATTTATAAATTTGGGACTATATATATATATGTGTGTGTGTGTGTATATATATTGCGGACACTAAATATGAACTGATCTCATTAATCACTTCTCAGTGTACCTACTTTCTTCCTTGGTGGTGTTTTATTTTTCAAATATAACAGTGGAGTCCGTAGAAGGTGCTAAAATCCTACCTAATCAACAGAGCAACCGGGATTTGCAATCAGTAATTAGTTGGAATTAGCCCTGAGAATAATAACCAGAATTCTGTAAAATTGGGAGACAAAAGGCCCATATTTAGACCTCAGCTGTGTCACTCCTTCATCGTTCCCCCCTGTGGGGCTCACACACAGTCGCCTGGTAGGCAGGCTTGGTGATCACAGGCCGCACAGTCTCATCAAGGGCTGGACCTCACAGGAGCTGAGACCTTCCCAGTTCCTCATCGGGCTTAAAGGGAAAATGCCGATGGGGTTGCCCTTTCAGGGAAAAAGTTACTCCAGCATATTTTTTGAATGTTACATCATACTTATAAATAAATCTCCTCCTATTCTTTCTTTAGCTTCCTTGAGGATCCTAAGAAAAGAGGTAGAATATGAATAACTGACTTGGTCAATTTACTATGGAGTCAAAGAATCAGAAAGTGTCATTAGAAGAAACTTAGAAAGCATCTAATTCTTTTCTGTTGAGTTTATTGGGGTGGCATTGGTTAATAAAATTATGTAGGTTCCAGGTGTACAATTCTATGACACATCATCTGTACACTGTATTGTGTGTTTGCCACCAAAGTCAAGTCTCCTTTAGTCACCATTTATTCACCACTGTGCCCTC
Organism: Carollia perspicillata; assembly: GCA_004027735.1. Classification (NCBI taxonomy): domain Eukaryota; kingdom Metazoa; phylum Chordata; class Mammalia; order Chiroptera; family Phyllostomidae; genus Carollia; species Carollia perspicillata. The sequence goes on from PVKM010049251.1 coordinate 9,213, forward strand.
TTCCACCACTCCCTACCCCTCTTTTCCTCTGTTGTCTGTGTCTAGGAGTTTCGGGGTTTTGTTTTAGAAAGCATCTTATTCCAATCCAACCTATGCATTTGACCTATGAGGAAAGGGAGTTGGAGAGGGGCTGAATGAATCTCCCCAGATGACAGAGAATCACCAAACCGGTCTAGACAGAAGGGCTCCTGACCCCTTAGGTGCTCTGAATCTTTAGTACTCTGGGCTACACGAAACCTTTTTATTCCCCAGTTTCCCACACGAAGCCAGTGTCTGAGACCACAGAAGTGTCCCTCTCAAAAAGGGGTGGAATTGCTGTGAAAGCTGTTTCTGGTGGCTGAGGGTGGTGCCTGCCTGGTCACCACAGGATCCTGGCTCTGTACCTCCGCAATAGGCAGACAGGACCCATGTCCCTTCCCTGAGGCCCGACATGGCTTCCCTGTCCACCCCCCAGTGTGTGAATGGGCCATCGGCCTTAGCAATAGTGACCGAGATACAAAAATTCCAGGCAGAATCCACAGGGGAAGATCAGGATCATGAAAGGTCTAGTTCCCATAGGTATCAGAGAAGAGACTTGTTCTTTTAGCTTATTTGGACTTGAAGAAGTAGGTTCCCCAATACAAAGCCATGCAAGCCCATGGACCTTGTAGGACAGGGAAATTAATTTTTTAGCCTCTCCAAATCCGAGGCTGGAAATCCCTCCATGACCAAAAACCCAACATATTTTTACAAAATCCTCTGGTGCAAGAAAAGCCCAATTTAAACAGATCCGAATACGCTGTTGCCGACACATCTGTCGCAGTATCTGTTCATCTGGAAAAGGATGCTGTAGTGCTCTAGGCTAATAGGGCAACTTAGAATAGGGAAAGGAAGACCCCTCAGCCCACACACCCCTGGCCACCTCTCCCAACTCTCTTCTCCCCTCTGGGGATTGTTCCTCTCCAGGAAGTACAATAGAGTCAGCCTCATTGTGCTGGACAAACAGAACACCGGGGTACACAGACCTCTCTTGATTAGCAAGTCCCTGAAGTCAAGAAGAAGAATGGAGAAGAAATACACACAGACACAAGAATCATTTCTGCTTGGCTCAAAGTGATATTAAGAGCATGTGCAAGTACCCCAAGCCACTCCTGCATTGACAGCCTGGGGCTGTTTCTACCCCTTTGTGGTATCACCAATGTTTAAAGCCCAGGACTTGGCTGGATGGGAGTGGGCAAGTGGCTTTTCAGCATGGAGACGAATCCCTGCCACCAGCCTGAAGGGAGAGACACATGAGGGTTGAAGGGGGCTCTCTCACCTTAGACTGGCCCCATGAGAACTACCTAGGCCACTCCGCTCACTTGAATTTTCTGCCAAGCCTCTCAGTGAAGGCAGACAAATTATTTCCTCTATTTCAGAGTACTCTGGTCTATTAAGCTCTTTCAGGGTTCGTTGAAAAAGCACAAGGTTCTTCCAGACTCCATTAACCATGCTTGTGAGAAGCCCGTCAGGCTGGACACTCACCCCACATGGCAAGAAAAAGCCTTCTAGGTACTGACCATAGGGACCCAAAGTCAAAAAGTAGAAGCAAGGTCCACAACCTCTCTGGGAAAAGCAAAACACTAACTTGCTGAGGTCTCTTGTCAAGCCCAAGGATAATCACAGGAGACAGATAATGTATTTGACCTTTTGAAGAGGTGCCTAGATATTGGGAAATATCTGACACTTTCCTTGGGACTTGCTGTATCTTTTTAAAGCCTGTACGTGTGTGTGTCTCATTTTCTAAATTTCA
>PVKM010049252.1:0-10979 GCA_004027735.1 Carollia perspicillata
CCCCCCCGCCCCCATGTCACTTCCGATTTTGAGACAGTCTGAAAGCCATGTGTTCAGAAGAACGTCTCAGTGCCCTTGGGACTTAATGTACACGCAACTCATGTGCTTTGCAGAATATTTACAAGAAACAGTTCTTGAGATTAAAGGCCTTCAATGTGTTTTTGGCCATTAAACTTGGTAGTCGTTTGGAGCTCTGTTCTACAAAGCACTGACGATTATCCTTCAAATAACTCAGTTTTCATGTCCTGAACCAGGCTAATTGTCCTACCGCAGGTAATGAGCAGCACTCTTAAATTAAACCTTTCCATTTTTCGAGTTTTGCTTATTTTCTGAATTTAAAAGTACTATGCAGTTAATATATGAGTAGATAATTAAAATTTGAAGTGGTTCCTAAGCACAATATCTAGAAGCCTTTGTTTTTTCCTGGTGATTTTGGACACGTGATTTGTGAAGACCAAAGAGTGGCTGATGTTGAAGTGGCCATCCTTTTCAAGTCCTGTGGCCGGTCAGGGTCACAACTCAGGTGGCTTTAAAGCAACCTAGGAAACTCCCTTTCTCTTTGGTCTTTTCCTTTTGTTATCGAATGATTTGACCTAAGTAAAGCAAACTCAGTCCTGAATCCCTGGCAGCAAATGCACAGGCTTCTCTCCCTGGCCTGGGCCTGGAGGCAGCTCAGCTCAGCGTCACTGTCACCGAGGATCTAAGGCTGAAATCAAAGGAAGAACGCATCTGGTGGTCCCCAAACCATGAGAAAAGTTGGGCTGGGGGGGAAACAGGTTGATGGCTAAAGAAGAGGCTAAGGGGCTGTCGGCCTTCTTCCTTATTTTTTTATGCGTGGTTCTCGGTGGGTGACGTGGCTGTTCCCTCTGTAGCCTCCAGTGTCTCCTCGTCGCCGCTGCCGCTGTGACGTGTGTGCGGGGGTGAGGCTAACGCACTCCAGGTTTCCTCACGGCCAGGCCAAGCCTGCGAGCCTCCAGAAAGCTCGCCCGCTCCAGGTTTTGTTTTCTTTATTTCTTATAATGAAGAGCCTGGACCCGTCACTTAGGGCTCCTTCCCATGTTCACTGGACTCTTGTGCGGAGTGGTTATGTGCGTTTTCCAAGCAGGCCCAAGTTAGACGGCGCAGACGTCAGGTCAGCCTTTGACAAGAATGGACTTGAACTCGGCAGACAGATTTTAAAGTAAATGCTTTGACCAATTCTGAATTAATTATTTTTATTTTAAGCATGAATGCAGCATGTATGGTCATATTTATGAGAATTGCCTTTTAGTTGACTTAAACATGCAGATATTCATTTCAGGCTTAAAATGTAAATGATCTTGTGATTAATTATACTGCTTTGCATCTCAGGTAAACTTGTTTCAGTACTCGGAGGTACTTTCTACCTTTTGTAACTCCCCACAGATTGACTTTACACATTTCACTCTTACTTGTTTGAGTATTTGTGTTTAGACATTGTCTTTCCCCAACTCTCAGTCTAAACCGAATGCTGAGGATGTTTTATTTGGGGCTGGATGAGGAGGATTAAGTTTAAGTGACAAAGACCATTAAATCGGCCAGTCCCAAACATTTTGAGCAGGCCTGTGTTTCCAGCCCTGCAGGTTAAGAAGCGTCTGGAATGGAAGGGACCTGCGATAGCAGCGTCGTTCCTCACAGGGGCACCCCGCGCTGGAGGCGCCCTCGCGCTCCGGCCGTGCCGCGCTGCGAATGGAGTCTGGCAGCTGCCCTGTTAGCACGGGGCTGGCTGGCTCAGCAGTGATAAGCAGTAGACAGGCTGGCTCCTTCAAGGAGTCTTTCAGTAAAGTCTGAGCTCTCAACAGTTCCGAAACTCACTGGCCGACTTTCCCCTGTGGACCATTCATTTATCAGGAAATGAAATTGGTTACAGGGTTTCTCACGTTGCCAAACCTCACTGACGAAATCTGGTTTCTTCCAGAGTTCAGGAGGCGCGTTAACTCTTTGTTGTTGTCCAGCGCCGCGGGTCTGGCTGTGGCAACCCCCATCCCCGCTAGGGTTGGAGGACGCCCATGAGGGAGGGGTAGGGGCTGGAGTTGGGAGCAGACCATGGAGTGGGTCTGGGGGCTCCTTTCGTAGGTCTAAAAAGATGGCCCTTTGGAATGGAATTTTGTCCATGTTGGTATTTTCCATCTCTCAGAGAAAAGTGTCATTTTCTCAGGGCTGATTTTTTTTTCCTTTTAAAAATGAAAGCCTTCACACACAGATGCGCGTCACCTGATTGGCAGCACAACCTTGTAGCTGAGACCAGAGACCATTGTTTAAATTTCATGAAACTAGAAGGAACAAAAATAAAGAGAAGCATGTAGTGTGGCATAGAAAATGTTTGGGTAAGTGAAGGTTAAGTTATTACAAAGTATATAATCTAGTTCATATGTTTAAGGAGCGGAACTGGGCTAAATTATCTAAAATATTCTGCCGTACTGAATCATTTCATTTTGTAAAACAGAATCTGACTAGCAGGGCGTTGGGCCGCAGGCTGGTCGGCTCAGCGCCCTCGGCAGCTCCGACCTCCTGTGTGGGGTGCGCGGGCCCCAGAGGGGATGCTCGCGTCCGGGGAGGTGGCTGCGGGCTCACTGATAGCAGTAGCAGCTAGAAACAGCCTCACTCAATTCTCAGTAGTCCCCATGGCAAGGTGCTATAAATGAGACCCCTTGTAGTCTATTACTGTCCCTTCTCCCTGTGTCGCTAACTATGTGATGTTTCATGGATAAACTTGATAATATTTCAGAGTGAATTCCTTAGGTTCCCCGCCCCCTCTTTGGAGATACTTCACTTCGAGCCCTGATTAGCGTAGGTCCCCGAGTTGGTAAAGAATCCCTGTCAGTGAGCACTGTTTCCCTCGACTGTCGTGACTCCTGTTCGCTAAAAATACACTTGAGAGTCACAGAGCCGACCTTAGCCTGTGCTGGCTGGTGGCTTTGCTCATAATCTGAACTCCAGAGACACACACTGATTCCATAAAGGGTAAATGAATGAATCATTCTCTCTATTCATCACTTGCAGATAAGCTTTTGTGAACTCGAATTGCATTTCGAGCATTGTGTCCATGGTTTCAATTGTATCCCAGAATGTTAACACAGACTGAAGTGGGTGGTTACTTTTAGTCAAGAGGGATCTTATTTTTCTCCATTTAGTTCTAATGTATTTGCCGCAGAAGACCATGTTTTAGGGAATGAAAGCACAGTCTTTTTTTAAAATGTACATTAGAGGAATTTCACCAAGGAAAGTGTTCAAATAGTGTGCCTCGTGCTTTTCCTTGTTTCTGACAACCGCTGCCATTAAGTAAATATCAGTCTTATCAAACTCAGGCAGCTGACATCTTCCTGTTGATAGAGACATGAGAAATGATAGCAGGTAGGCACTATAAAAAACTGCCTTCATCTCCGTTTTGCCCTCTGTGTTCCAGCCCTATGCTCTAGGATCTGAAAATGGAACGTCGGTATTTTAGTCCTCTGTGTGTGTTCTCCACGTTCCCTCATGCGGCCTCTCACTTTTCACAGTCCCCATTGAAGAAACACACCAGATCCAATACTGAGGGTCTTTCAGATCAGGGCGCATGGGGGACAAGGAACTGTGTGGGCTCTTGATCGGTATATTTTTTTTATTTATGGTGTTCCCACCGTCCTTAGAGCTTTGAATCCTTGAATAAATATTTCCAACGTCCAGGGGCTGACATTTCTCTTTCTACAAGGTTTTAATTTGCAGTAGGGATTTTCTTTTAATTTGCAGTAGGGAAAAGGAAAGAGACAGCCCAAACCCTGAAGGACTTTGAGATGCCTTGATTTCTCTGAGTGCAGAAACGGCTGTGGAGAGAATATAAACCCCAAACCAACGCCCCTGCAGCACGGAAACCCAGGGGCAGGCAGGATGCTCTAGGGCGGACGAGTGAGTCCTGTCTCCTCCGGCCACGCAGTCCTAGGCAAGCTGGTCAGCCCTCCCTTCACTTCAGTGTCTCACCTCGAGGACAGGTCTGTCTCAGCACTCTGCTTCCTTCTTGAGATGTCTGGAGAAACTTAAGAGAGACCGTGGAAGCAAAGTTCCTAGAATAAAGTCAGCTCTCAGTAATTGTTTGCCTGTGTATTTTCCCACTTACCTATCAAGCTCACTTTTCTAAATCAAAACCAAGAACTGGGGCTGTCAGTTCAGAATAGGTGACTCGAAGCTCTTTTCATGCCCCTCATCGTTTGGAGAGGGGGGCTACAGGCCCCTGCTCACAGCCTCCTACTCCTTGCCAGAGCCACGATCTTAACAAGCTTAGCTGTCTGGTTCCCTGGTCTGCAACAGATTAGAAACCAGAACTTAACTGCCGCAAGCGAGCACACGGACAGCAGCCAACACCAAAGGCCCCTTGTCCCGAAGTCATCACGGAAGGAGCAGGAAGCGACACATGTGAATCTCACTTTTCGGTGTCGCCTAAGCACTCAAATATGCTATTCACGAAATGACATCAGAGGAAGTAGCAAGTCTGCAGAGGTTCTGACCCTGAAGAAGAGTTGGGGCAGTTGTAGGACATCTATATAGAACCCCAGACGACACCTCTGTCCTTAAGAAACATACGTCCTCAACTTCCGGAACAGCTAGCGAGTGACCTAAGCCCAGAGAAGGCTCAGGTCACTAGTCTGAACTCTCGAAACAGATGGGTTCCTCTGTGATACTCTTGATCTGGTGTTTGGTTTGCTGTTTTATTTTGGAAGGGACCGTCGCAAGGCTCTTTTATAAGATAAGATTTCATCTCTAATAATTTGCAGTTATTTCCCATTTTCTGTGATCACATCAGTAGCTCTGTCGGGATTAAGTTACCCATTTAACTCACGCGTCAGTCCATCTAGAAAGTTCCGTGTTGTGCAGTAAAGCCGCGTCAGTCTGACCTGGGCTCTGCTGCTCCCACAGCCGTCCTGTGGTGCCGTTTCTTCACGTCATCCATGTGTCCTCACTGCACGTGCTGTTCTCAACACACAAAAGCTCAAGACCTGACATTACAGACTTTCCCTTGATTTCAGTATTTTTGAAAGATACTTTAATGTGGTGTTTTTGAGAAAAACCTGTCAGTTCCATGCAGATATACAAGTATTCACATTTTTCACCAGCATTGACACGGGTCTTACAAGTGTACCACTTTCCACTGGGATAAAAAAGATGGCTTGGGATGCAGATCACTCCTGGGGAGGAAGTAATAGAAGCCACTTCCTTGTTCTAAAACCCCACTCTCGCCCTTGGCGTACGAGAGCCACACGGAATATCCAAGTTCTAACAAAAGCAGCCGAGAGCCAGGGCTTCCAGCTCCGTTCCCCGGCTGCTCTGGTTGGTCGTGTCCGTCTCGCCTCCGGCGGCCCAGGCCGACACACTGTGAAAGTGATTTAAAGCACAGCGTTCTCTGGAGCTCTCTTCACTTCTCAGGAACAGTATCTAACTGCGCACTTTTCCTGCTGAATCTTAGGGTTTCCGGGAAGTCTGGTCGCTGGTCAAGGACAGAGGCCCAAGCCAGGCAGGAGCTTCTCTCTTTCTTAAGGAGGGGGACCAAAACACATCCCTTCCCTCCGCATCAATTGTTACAATGGAGAGAGAGAGAGAGCTATTTTTAAAAGCCTGTGTCATCCTTTATTTTATGAATAGAGAAAATGAGGAGAATTGACTCGCCATCCAAGGTCACAGGCTGGCAGGGGCAGCAGGGGCAGGTGCAGGCCCAGTGCCTGGTTGCCTGACGCCATTTGTACTACGTGACGCTTCCCTTCACTCAAGGGGCGCTCTCACCTCTGACATCCCGCCCAATGGCCCCCCAGAGTGGCCTCGAAAGAGTGGAAGTCCAGCTGTTCGTGGTAATTGGCCCCTTGCCATCGTTTGTACAGAAAGACAATGCCATGGGTTTTCGCGTGCTATCGATGGTGTCTTTGTGTTCGTTCAAACCCTCGCTCCCTGATCTGCCTACCTTCTTTATGACCAGCAGAATGTCTCTGCTGGGGAGCCACTTGTCGAGTGCTGTGGGCCCTGTGACGGTGGCGTCACAGGTCTGTGTGGTCTCCAAGCAGTGGCGTTCTCGGGCCGGGCCTCAGGGGCCCCGGGTTCCAGTGCCGCACGTGTTTTTAGAACTGCATTTCGGAGTTGTGTTTGCATGCACATCAGTGACTAAAGGTACTGTTTTCAACTTGCAGACTTTAATTTGCTTATTTGGCTACAAGTTGAGTCTTTACCTGGCTGCTTGAGAGACAGATTCTGCCCCTGAGCGCCTGAGTGTGGCACAGGCCCTCCGGAATAATTCTCAGCCTTCCTTGACCTCTGCTCCCAGCTGTGGCCTCTGTGTGTCCCACCTGGGTTTCCCTCCAGGCCCAGCTCAGACCCGATCTTCTCCCCAGATCTTCTCGCGTCCGCCCGCCCCTTCCTCTAGTCTGCTTCCACAGCACGCACCGTCTGCACCAGTGATGTGCTGCTGCTCCCGGGCTGCCTTCGTTGAGCTGCTTTCTTTCTGTGTGCCCCCTTTTCCAACTTGGCTGCAACACCTGATGTAGCAGACCTGGTGTCTGCCTTTTTACATCTCTACCACTCATCCTGGGACCCAGCGTACAGCAGGCACGCGCAGCTTGTTTCTTCTCGGTGACGTGACAGGAAGGTATGAGTGTGGCCTAAGTACAGGAAGCCACACTGGCCAAGATGCTAGTGTGATGGTCACGCAGCAGGCTTTAACCGTTTCCGGCCAGGACTGACGGAGGCCAGATCAGGGATAAGAAAGGCAATAGACAAAGTTTGGTGTGGTTGCCGAAGACCTTTTAAAAAAACCCAAGTTGTATAAACAGAAGAAAAAGCAAGGCGTACTTACTAAAGTTGAACAAATGCACACTGTCTCCTAGGTGTGTACCTAACGTGAGTATATGCCCTTGCGTGTCAGGGGGCACATAAGAGGATGTTCATTGCTCACTGTAGTCAGAACCTGGATGCTGCCCAGCGTCCACCAGCAGTGTAATTAATTCGTCAAGTCGTGTGTTCAGGCAGTAGAGCTCTGGATAGCAGGGCAAAGGAGCGAACCACAGCCAGCCGACACGGGTGAGCCTCACACGCAGAGTGCTCAGTGAAAGAATCCAGACACACAAAGGGTGTCTGCTACGTAGTTCCATTCATATGAAGTTCAAGGAAAGACAGAACTCAGCCATAGTGTTGAGGAATGCAGGTGTATGTGGTAAAAGTTTTAAAAGGAGCAAGGAAGTGATTACCACAGCACCCCAGCTAGTGGTAACCAGGGACACAGCGGAAGAGCTCTTTGGCAGGCCCGAGTGGTAGCAGTATGAACGCTTGCCTTAAACTAACCGATTTGTCATACATTTGTGCTTGGAAACTTTTCCGTATGTGTATTGTTTTTCACAATAGAAAAGGCTAAAAAGATTAGGGATTCCATTTACTAAAAAAAATGAATAAAGTATGTGACAGAAACATTAAACAAGGAGATTTCAATAAAGGAAAAAATAGTTGTATTAATATGTAAGATTTTTCCCTGTTTCCATTTGCATATAAAATGAAATATTTTTCCTCTCCTAAAATATGGTCTGTGCCCACCCACTCCCTCCAGAAAAGGTAAGAAGAATACATTAAAAGTGTTAAACATTTGTTATATTGGATTGTAACTAACAATATTTTTAAATCTCTTAAAGTTTTTCTTCAGTGAATTGTATATTTTATTTTACTATGCGGCATATAGTAGAAATTTTTTAATTTTTAATTGCAAACATACCTGTTATGAGTGCTACTATTAAAAAAAGTGTTGGTGAGGATGTGGAGAAATTGGAACCCTTGTGTGCTGTTGGTGGGATTACAAAGTGGTGCAGCCACTGTGGAAAACAGCTTGGAGATTCCACAAAAAATAAAAATGGAACTTTTGTATAATCCAGCGATTTCACTTCTGCTTTCAAATTGAAAAGCAGGGTCTCAAAGAGACATGTGCACACCCTTTTTGTAGCAGCATTATTCACAATAGCCGGAAGGTGGGCAAACAGAGAAACAAAACGTGGTGCCTACACACAGTGGAGTACTACTCGGCCTTAAAGAGGAAGACAGTCCTTTCCCATGCTGCAGCGCGGGCGGACCTCATGGTCGTCAGGCTGAGTGAAATAAGCCAGACGCAAAAAAACAAGGACTGTGTGACTCCACTTACATGAGGCACCTAAGTAGCCAGATTCATGGAAGCAGAGTGAATGGTGTAGCTGCCAGGGATGCGGGGAAGGGAATGAGGGTTGTTTAAAGGGTACAGAGTTTCCGTGTTGCAAGATGAAGTTCTTGAATATACTTAACACTGGTGAGTTTAGTACTGCTTTACCACAATAAAGAGTGAGAGAGAGATGGCTTGGGCAGTGTGAGTTAGAGGAGGTTATGCTGACGACCTATGGACTTAGAGTGAACACAGTCCATGGTTTTCAGGCGAACGGGAACGGAAGTGAAGACCCATTTTTCTAAAGTAAAGGTCCAGCCCTCTGGGTGTCTCAGTGACGTGATGTGCAAAGAACCCCAGAGCTGACCCTTGTGATTTGTCTGTACAGAGTATTTTCAGGCAGCTTGTGTTTTGGAGTTATTTTCTCTGATCTAGCAATGAACTAGCTAAAAAGTAACCTTAACTATACCTTAAACAGTTCAGTACTTCCAGGAGTAAGAATGTAGCTAATTTAAGTTCTGCAAGTAAGTAAAAAGTGTGAGAAAATAATTTGTTTATAGTTTTAGAAATCCAGAGAGATCGGGCATCTGTGTTGTTAAGAGTTGTTATTTAGTTATAACTACAGATTAACACTAGGCATATAATGAGCAGCCCAAGGGGTTGAATTGCAACCAGCATTTCAAAGGAAAAAGAGAAACTACGGTTTTGAACATGGGAAAAATTAAAACTAGGTTTATTTCAATTGCAGATTTAGAAGTCGAAACAGGAGAAATCGTGTATTTGGAACATGGTGTCCCAGAAGAGTTATTAATAGAACTTGATGCACTCTTGCTGGAGCCCGCAAACAGACGTTAGCCTCTCCACGTAGACGCGCAAAGGCTAAAAATTCCCCTGCATCAGCCCCATAGAGTCTCGTATTATTGTTAATTCAAGTAGGGGTTAGTCAGATAGATCATAGCTGAAAATTCAGAGTGGTCTCCAGAAAATGAATGTGAAGTTTCTTTTTTTAAAAAAATTATTGATTGATTTTTATTTATTTTTTTAAAGAGAGAGAGGAAGAGCAGGGGAGGGAGAGAGAGACGTCGAATTGGTGTTCCATTAATTTGTGCTTTCATTGGTTGTTGCTTCTTGTACGTGCCCTGACTGGAGAGCAAACCTGCAACCTTGACGTAGCAAATGCCACTCTAACCACTGGGACACCCAGCCAGGGCAAATGCGAAGTTTCTTACTGCTAACAGTTTCTTTAGGAAATACAAAATTGAAGTGCTTGCTCTTGGAAAGCTTCACAAAAATCTGTTATCAGAATTATGTGTTTGGCGTAAATTTTTGCATGTTTCTTTTCAAAAGGTGTTTTCTTTATAAGTGATAAGTGAGTTTTGGGAGAAGATAAAAAGAGTCATTTAAAATAATCAAAATCTCAGAAGTTAATCTTTATTGACAAGTGAATAGGTTCATGAAACATCTGTGTTGAAATCAGAGAATTTATATTTCCAAGCTGGAATCTGCCTAAAAATGCTGCTTTTCTAGGCATGGCAATTCTGATAAAAAATAATAAAAATAGAGTTTTTTTTAAGTTGCATTAGTTTTTTAAAGATTTTATTTATTTATTTTTAGAGAGGGGGAGAAAGGGAGGGAGAGAAACATCCATGTGTTAGAGATACATTGATTGGTTGCCTCTCACATGCCCCCAACTGGACCTGGCCCACAAAACAGGCATGTGCCCTGACTGGGAATCGAACCAGTGACCTCTCAATTCACAGGCCAGCACTCAATCCACTGAGCCACACCAGCCAGGGTCATAATAGAGTTTTATGATAAGGTTCTATATAGGCATATAAACTATAAACTGTCTGTTTATAATGGGTAAAAAAATAAAAAAACTTAGTACTTTGGCCAGTGACCACTTTTACTCTCTCTTTTCTAAAGATGCAGTTACTGTTGTTTTTGCCTACGTGGCTCTTCCTGCTTTTCCCCAATGTCTGAAGTCCTTCCTCCCTGCCAGAACTCTGCCCCTTCCTCTCAGGACTGAGAACCCACCGTCTTCTCTGCAGTGCCGTGCCCAGCACTTGCGAGCCCGGCTACTGGAGCGCTCCACGCTGGGCCGTGTCATCGCGTCGTGGCTGCGGGTGTCCCCTGGTCAGGGCTCCTCCGAGTCAGGGACCGTCCTGAGCCATGCTCAGCGTGGCTCTGTGATGCAGTGTCTTTCCTTTACAGGTTCCTTTAGTTCTATGTAGTAATTTACTTACAAACTACAACTTCAACACAACTTATTTCCGAAGCTTTACAGTAAGAGGGGACTCTTGGCTCAGATGGGAGGAACACGTGGCTTGTCTCTGGTGGAGAATTCAGAGTCTTTCTGTGTTTCCGTCATCCTCCTAGCGGAGTCCTTCCGTGCAGGCCTGTGTGAGGTGCGGGGAGTCCTGCAGAGCATGCAGTGATCTGTGCAGGGGGGTCCCTGGGAGTTCGTTTAGGTTTCCCTTAGCTCCCTGAGGATGCGCTCGTTCCCTTGTCCTTCACACGTGTGCTTCAGTGCGAGTTCCCGTTAGTAGGGTTCTGGCCCAGTCTCGAGTTTGCCACCCTGGGGAGAGGGGAGCTGAGATGTGAACAAATCCTAATGACAGCAGAACAGTCCAGAGACGGAGAGCTCCTCACTTGGGAAGTCCGTGGCCTTCTACCCTTAGATGAAGTCAGGTTACCTAAACGGCTTTCCGGCTTCCTGTCATCCTCTCCATCCCCATCCCCGAGTTCCCTACGGGGAAAGGAAATCTAACAGGAAGAATCTGGGAATGAAGTCTGCAAGCACATTTCTGGAGGGGAGTAAGATTTCCTA
>PVKM010049253.1:0-10969 GCA_004027735.1 Carollia perspicillata
TTTTTTGTTTTTTACAAATAAACATCTATTTACAAGGGGCATGTGGCATATTTAAGGAGGTTTCCAAACTTTGCTGGAAGGGCATCTCACTAACTGTTTTTCCCTTTACCAGCACCTTTCACCACCATTTGAGCCTGACTCCAAATCAAGCTTTTAATTACGAGCAGTTCCCTTCTTCTACTTCCATTATACAGCCAGTCTTAGACACTCCTTTCAGTCTCCTTCCCCCGGGGTTTTTTAAGCTGCCTCTGCTATTTCGTTACACATGGTTATATCCTGTTTTTCTAGCACCACTAAAGGGCAATGCTTCGAGCACCTGGGAATAATCCAGTCACAAAAGTGGAATTACTTCATCTCTGCATCCAGGGTTTTTAGCTTCAACAGCCAAGGCAATCTCACTCAAAATATCTGATCTGAGAAGAGAATGATGGGCCCAGTACTGAACGGCTCACCATTGATCTGGCCAAGAGAAACAGCCAGTGATATAATCTGAAAATGCATTCTTCCCTTAGCTTCCCCCCAAATAGATAAGGATGAATTATTGCTGGGAACTACATTTCATAGCACACAGATCCAGAAACTGACTAATGTGGGACCAGCCTCCTGAAGTAGCATCTCTCCAGCAACAAGAGAACAGAAAAAAGAACATTAAATGGATAAACTAAAATAATTTCTAGAAGTGGAATTTCACCTTCTTTTCACCCAAAGAAGGTGAAAAGATTAGCCAAAGAATATGTATACAACTGCCAAGAAATATTTTAAAAGATGCTTAACCTCATTCATAATTGGAGAAACAAAATAGCAGTAAGATGCCTTTCCTTCCTGGCAAAATTTTTGAAGTTTGAAATTGCCCACTGTTAAAAATGTGTCCAAACAACTTTACACACAGATGCAGACAACAGTGTGGTGATGGCCAGAGGGAAGGGGGTAAGTGTCAGGAGGAGGTGGGCAAAGGAGAAGAGGGTAATGGGGACAGTGTAAATAAAGAAAAAATAAAATAGTTTTTAAAAAGTTTTGCTTTAGAGTAATATGCCCTTGGGGATTTGTAACTAGGGCATAGTTCAAGGAAAAGAGATTAGAGGGGAAAAGTTAATGAATGAAATGTCTTGAGAAAGAGAACCATAAGGCAAGTCAGGAAGTGTTTCTCCAGTCCTAAATGACTGATCACAAAATATATCTCAAAAAACAAACTTGGAAAATACATTAATACATTTTGCCAAAAGGACATATTTCTTAAGTTTACAAAGTGCTCCTATAATCTTATAAACTATACATACAGCCTAATAGACTACTAGACAAAGGATATGAACCAGCCATTCACAGACAAAAAAAATACAACTGCCAAAAAATAGTTTAAATGATGCTTAACCTCACTCATGATTGGAGAACAACACAATCATAGGATGATGCCTCTTCTTCTTGGCAAAATGTTTCATTTATTTATTTTTAGAGAGAGAAAAGGGAGGGAGACAGAGAGGGAGAGAAACATCAGCATGTGGTTGCCTCTTTGTGCACCCCCAAATGGGGACCTGGCCCACGACCTAGGTATGCGTCCTGACTGGGAATCAAACCGGCATTCAATCCACTGAACCACACCAGCCAGGGCTGCAGCACTATTGATAAGGACAAAAATCAACACTTGTTCATCAATCGAGGAAAAGATTAAATAAATTACTAATCCAGCCAAAGGAAGGCGCTGTAGCATAATGTGATTAATGGGAATGGACTGAAACAGAAGGATCTCTAAGACACGCTAAATGGAAAAAAGCAAGACAAAGACAATATGGATAACACACTTCCATTTGTGAGAGTATATGAATTAAATGTTTTAATATACACAATTATATAGTTGTTGCTCATTATAAGCCACCCCAAAACTTAGTGGCTTAAAACAATGACTGTGTATTATTTCTCACAATTCTGTGGGTTTCTTTGTGAAGTCCAGGTGCCGCCTGGGCTTCCTCAGGCGGTGGCAGCCAGCAGGGAGGTGGCGGGGTGGGGTGGGTTCACTTCCCTGGGGACCCAGCCTGTGGGGTTAAAATGACTGGAATGCACCACGTGCACTTCTACACTCAGGGCTGGCTTCATGGGCACGAGACTAGTGCCTTGTGCGCTCAGTTCAACACCCTGCTGTCACTATCTTGAAATTCTTAACAATTTTATCTTTGAATTTGTGCTTTTGAAGTAAAGTCCACCTGCATATCATGTATGTGTGAGCAAAGGAGACAGCGTGACAGGCACGCCCACTGTTCCTCAACGGCCTGTTTACACACAGCACTCACACTGCCTTGTGAGGACAGAATTCTGGTGGACTCAGTGAGCATGGGGGTTCAGCAGCCCTCAAAGCAAGTACAGGGTAAGCATGTTACATCCTCCAATGAGTAAATCCAGCTGCTGGGAGCCCCGGGGGTCCCATACCCATATTCTATTCCAATCGGAACTTGCTCCAAACACACAAAGACATCCATGGTATTGATGAAGAAACGCTATCATATCCTTTCTTATTCATGTTACTTCCTTGGATTAGCCAACCGCTTACACTGCCAATAATGACATGAAGGAGAAAGAAAGGTAGGGAAACCCATAGTCCTTTTCTAGTCCTTCCTTACTCAACTGGAAGCTGGAGGTAGAAAGTGTGTGCATCAAGCACTAAAATGTACAGTTCAGTTAGTTCTGTGCACAGTTTTCACCGTTCCGATAAGAATAAAGTACACACACATGCATGGAGCTAGAAAACATAAATTACGTCATTTTGGTGATTCCACATATGAGTTCAATGTTCTTTTATTTGCATTTAAAATCAGCATTGTACCACAGATATATGAACAGCAAATCTATGCTAATAATTTAATTTTTTATTTTTCTACTTAGAACAACATTGAACAGCAAATAAGAAAAGTGAATTCAGATACAGAATGCAGAAGGAAGGAAAAAGCTTTATATTTTGGTACTGTTAATAACACTTGTTCTCTCTGGGGGAACAAGGAACCTTACCTTTCTATTTTTCACCAGGCTCTGCAAATTACGTACTTGGCCTTGTCTGTACTATTTGAATTTGAATATATATGTTCCACTTTCATGGATTAGAAAAATGGGCTTCTCCTCACCATACCTCTTTCACTCTTTTATTTCACATATATGAGCTTTATGCTCTTACCTTAAATCATCAAAGATCTGTCTTAAAAAATAACATAAAAATAATGGTAAGATCCAGGGAACTAACCACTGAAAGAAGACAGGTACCCAAATGAAAAAAAAGAAAAAACACCCTGAATAAACAAAGGCAGTATTTCACGTTATTATTCCAGCTTTTTTTCTTTTGTGGGCGAACATTCTCCCTGATTTATAGCACTAGAGCCATAGTCAGCACAACAAAATTAAACAAGAATAACATATCAGATTAAAAAACCCAAACCCAATTTTATGAACTCAACTCATGACAGCTGCACTGTCAACATAAATATTCATATTCTCAAGGGCCATGGGTACAAGGTCATGTGCACCACAAGAAATGCTAGCCTTGGTTAGTAGACATATACATCAACTCAGGAAATGTGGAGGGTATCTAGAGGTTATTTACAGCAGTAACTTCTTGGAAAATTAATGCCCAAATAATTCTCCATGTTTTATTAACTAACACGGATCAGCATGATATCCCTTAGCCACATGACCATCTCTATTCAAGCTGGAAGAGGTATTATTTTTATTTCTTACACTTTTAGTATTACTAATCACATATAACACTTTGAATTTTCAACAAACTTACTAGTTCTTAATAACTAAAAAAAATAAAATTAATTAGACTACAAAGATAGTACATGCTTGGTTAAAATTTTCTGTTTGAACCATAGTCATATTTTGCAATGTTTCCCAGGTTTAAAACATCAGAATATAGCCCTGGCTAGTGTGGCTCAGTGGATTGAGCACCAGCCTGCAAACCAAAGGGTTGCTGGTTTGATTCCCAGTCAGGGCACATGCCTGGGCTGTGGTCCAGGTCCCCAGTTGGGGGCGTGTGGTAGGCAACCCACCGATGTTTCTCTCCCTCTCTTTCTCCCTCCTTTCTTATCTCTCTAAAAATAAACAAATAAAATAAAATGCATAAAATTTTTTAAATATCAGAAAATTCTCATAAGACATTCAAGTTGTTGATGTTTAATAAAATAGTAAAGCAAAAGGAGAAAGTACACTAAACCCTGGTAGGTCTGCTAGAGCCAATTTGTGTGAAGACTGTGATTCTTTTAGGAATTCTAAACCTTTTTTTTTCTCAAAAGGTTGCAGAAAAGGAGTCAATGTAAGCTCTGGAAATTCTGTCTAATAACCAAAGAGAATAATACTGCACATAAAATATTCTACAGAAGAAGGTGATAACAGGGCGTTGAAGGGAGCTGATAGTTAGGGGCCGAGGTTGGAGAAAAGCATACTTTTCATATACATACACACACACCCTGTTGCACTTTTTGAATTTTTTTACCAAATGCATACATTACCTAGTCTTAATAAATTATATTTCTTTAAAATAAGAAAGAAGACAATTCCTGCTCTGCAAAACGAGCCCTTCTATAGCTAACTGTCGGAAGTGCTCCTGTCTGAAGGTGTCCAGTTGGTTTCATGAGCAATATTAAATGCGGACCATCTAGGGGAAGGTATGGAACTGAGGGTACGCTGCCATGAAAACCTGCTACTGAACTTTCATTGTTTTGGAATTGGGTACAAAATATTAAAATGTGTTTCTACTTAAAGGCTAGTGGATCCATAAATGAGAAATATTTATTTAAAAACAGGTTTTGGTAGAATCTCTTACTGCAAAGCATTTCTCTTTGAGTCTGAAACTGGCATTTTTTCCCTAATGATTTCTTTGTCACTACATAAAGATTTTCTGCACGCCGAGGTCAAAGCCCATAAAGCCACAATGAAAATTATTTTCCTATCTCCCTTCTCACCGTCACTTCTGCCCATGAAACTGAGGGCAACTGTTCATCACTCTCTTGTGTAAAGGGCGAACAGGCTACAGAGTCTGGTAAGGTTTTTGGTCTTTTTTTTTTTTTTTGACTCTATAGAAAATGGTCCTCAGTCTTTGGGGGGTAACATATCCCTTTCAGATGAGGATGAAAGCTATGGGCCCTCTTTTCAGAAAAATGTGCAGACATAAAAAAATAGGAGAGGTTTGCGGCTTTCTCCGTAGCTGATCCATAGCTCCCCAGGGCTCCTGAGCCCAGGCTGGAAGCACCTGTCACGGCCCATTCCTCTTTCCTGACTCCACACATAGACCCACCTGCCAATGCACTAAATAAGTTACTCTATTACCACAGGACACATCATCACTTACATCGCATTATTTTTCAAATCAGCTACAAAGAAAAGTAAGATAATATCTTCATAAGGCAAAAACTTTAAAGCTTTTAATCATGAAATAGCCAGATTTATGGTAAAGTTAATGCATTTAGAATTTATATGCATTAAAATTATTTAAAAATGAGAAGTATACAGATGAAGATAAAATATTTGCTAAAATCATAACAAAGGGTTGAGGTCTTAATCAAATAAAGCATTCAAACAGATTGATAAATAAATGCCAGTGTATGAATGAGTAACATGTCCTGAGAGAGAAAATATAACCAGTAAAGAAACACGTAAGCAAATCTCAATCACCCCAGGAGCAATCAAAGAAACACAATGACGATAGCAGTGCCTATTACAATGGGAAAATACATAATGATCACGCTGAGCAAAGTTGGGTGTACTGGCATTCTCCAATACCCTTGATGGCAGAATAAAGCTACTGAACAGAAATGGGGTCATATATGTCAAGAATTATCAAAGCTTTCCTTCCCTTCAAATAAGTCATTGTTATTATGGAAATATACCCCATAGAAGTGATTCTCCAAGTATAGAGTGTGGGCAACTGGAGGCTCTCAACCCAGAGGGCCATGAGTTCAATACTCTTTTCATTATAATACCAAGATATTACTTTCCATTTTCACCTTGAATTTTTCAGGAGCTGCATGTGACAACACCATTTCTCTGGAAGCTAAGAGAATGTGTGCTTGTAGGACGGTAGAATTGGGCGGTAATTTCATACCCTGTTCTCACACTTTCAATATCCAGAACACATAGGCAAATAAAGAAATAAACCCCACTCACTCTATCCCTAAAGTACTGATTGCCATTATCACTTAAACATGCCAGAGACCCCAATCTGGAAGTAGAATGTCTATATGAGAAAAAGAAAAATTACACTAAAAAATTTAATACAGACAAGGGAAAACATGTTATTCAATCATAGAGCCTTAACACAAGGCAAAGATGCCAACCAGGTGTGTGCAGAAGCAGCGAGGACAAAGAAGCACAGAGGGTCACCGAAGCCCACTGTCGGGAGACAAGAGTTCTCAGGCCTAGCTGCCCAATAGGCCCATCTGCAAAGGCTACTTTATGAGGCTACTAATGAGACATACACATACAAAAAAATATTGCTAAGAGCAATGTCAAGAGTTTACTGCCTAGGTTTTCTTCTAAGAGTTTTGTGCTTTCAGTTCTTACATTTAAGTCTTTAATCCATTTTGAGTTTAGTCTTGTATATGCTGTTTAGAAAGTGGTCTGGTTGTGTCTGTCCAGTTTTCCCAACACCATTTATTGAAGAGACTGTTTTGACCCTGCTGTACATTCTTTCCTCCTTTGTCATAGACTAACTGACCATAGAGGTGTACGTTTATTTCTAGGCTCTCTAGCCTCATAGCATAGTTTGATATCAGAAAGCGTGACACCTCCAACTCTGTTCTTCTTTCTCAAGGTTGTTTAGGCTATTCAGGGTCTTTTCTAGTTCCATATAAATCTAGGGGTAGCCACTTCATAAGGTATATAAATGTCTAATCATTATGTTGTACACCTGAAACTAAAATAATATTGTATGTCAGTTGTAATTGAGAAATACTTTTTCTTAAAAGAAGCGTAAATGGTAGGTACAAGATAGACGGGGCGGGGGGTGTTAAGAACAGTATAGGAAATGGAGAAGGCAAAGAACTTATATGCATGACCCATGGACATGAACTAAGGGGGGGAGGATTATTGGACAAAAAGAGGATACTGGGCAGAGGGGAGTCCAGGGGAAAATTTGGGACAACTGTAATAGCATAATCAATAAAATATACTTTAAGAAAAAGAAGAAGCAGCTACAGATGCCCAGGCTCCATTCTGGTTTCATTGGTCTAGGGAGGGCCCACAGATGGGAATTTAAACAGCTCCCCAGGTAATTTTAATGTGGAACTAGTTTTAAGAACTATAACTATAAATGATGAAAGATACCACGATGTTCTTCTTGCCTTTGAAATAATATGTTTTGATACAGTATGACCTGTTGTGCTATTTCCTTTCCATTCACATAACTGGTGGGTCTGCCTCCTTGAATTTGCAAACCAAAAAAGGGAGGGCACTACATTTTTCAATTCACCAGGCACTTGGGTACTTGATCAACATTAACTTGCAGCACTGTTATCAGAAACGCAGGGTTAAAATAAAGGCATCTTTATTTGACCAAGAGATGTCTCAGGAAGCTGGAGAGCTTTCCAAACAGTCATCCAGCAAAGCTGGGTTAAAGCAAGAATAGATCAGAATTTCAGGCCAGACCACTGACCACATCAATAACCTTTAGAAGATCTGTCTTGCATTTATTGGCTTGGGCTAGACAGCTCAAAACGTTGAGGTCAGAGAGATCAATCACAGCAAGACAGCAGGAATTCAGAAAGACTGTCTCTTTCACAGGATATCCTGCTGCTCCTTCCTCCGTGTCACATACCCTGCCCCAGTGACTGTGCCCTAACCTCTCCTTGGTGGCCTGGAGACCTCGCAGAATGGAATTTGGCCCGACGAGAGCAGGAAAGTCCCATGACCACAGAGCTTCCTACACATAAAGAGCTTAACAATTTCCCCAGTCCACACCACGAGTTCCTTCTGAAAGTCTCAAGTTCTTAAAGTTTCCCCATCTAGAACTGCCTTTGCCTGGGGGACCCATTAAAACCTTAAAGCGGATTTCTCCAGATGATGAGTGAACAGCAAACAAAACACAAATCCGGGCATTTGGAAATACAACACATGACCCCCTCAGAGGGCAGGCAGACGGACCCGTCGCCGAACCCCCCAGGGCCCTCCAGGAGGAGAAGGCAGAATGCAGGGAGAGGAAGCCATGCCTCTTCTGTGTGGTCAGTCCCTTGGGATGAGGCTGCCTCCAACACTGTAATTTGGTTAACTGACCCCAATCCTTTAGGGAAGCTGAAAAACAGCCTTGTTAGCCGCAAGAATTCAGAACCAGATCTCTTTGTCTTTGGATGAAATGGTACCCTCCCTGGTGGAAACGAGTCCCTCCCTGCTCGCCCCCATACGTCCTTCAGCCCACTGATCTTTCTTCCAGTGCTTTTCATCTCATCTCAGATCAGGGTGACGGGTATGGATGCTTGTCTGTCTTCTCCACAAGACTGTGAACCAGCAAGACAGACGTGATGCATTCTGCACCTCCACAGGGTGGGAACCAAGTATGCTTGTCGAATATGACAGAAGCTTCTTAGGGTTGAAATTTTCAAAGTGGCATCAATTAACATTGAGTCCAGCAGCTCTTTTGCAGGCAGGCAGCCCCGTGTGTTAGCTGAGAGGGTGAACAGCCGCTGCAAGATGAAAGCAGGGGAGAGGGTGGGGAAGAGGTGTCAACGGTGCGCTGGCAAACGCACAGCCGCGGGAGGAGTTTCAGGACCTCCACTAACAAAAACTCCTAACAGGCCTGAGTACCCAAGACACGTTCCTGAAACAAACACCCAAAGGCACTCCAGCTCAGGAGGAATGGCTACTGCTTACAGCACCCTGCCAACAGGCCTACAGCATCTGGCCATTCCTGGCACCTGCCAGCAGAGCCTCGATCTGTTCAGACCCCCTGACTGTCTTCTGAGAAACAGTGAGATCATAGCTGCAGAGCTGGTAGGACTTCAAGTCATTAATAATGTAGCAGAGTTCCCATAAACACTAAGAACTTCATACAGACTGAAAGCTGTCGGCAAGATACCTACTGAGTGCCCAGAGGGTGAAATACCATCCCTCTCAATCTGTTTCCTTGCCCAAAATTTATTTTTAATATATGCCATTCAAGTATGCCAGCAGATAAATACATATATTTAATATTAATGTGATAAATGTAACTCTGCCTAGATATGAAAGACTATCTTTGTTTATCTTTTAGAAACTTATTTAAGATCATCAGGGTAAACAAACATAACCTTCACAATCAGAAAAAGATGAGCTGCCACTCTGCACCCCCCCACAACCCCGCAAATAAAAATGAAATCGAATTATGTCAGTGCTGTGGTGCATATTTAGATCCGGCAGAACCTAACTGGAGAAGCCAGAGGTGCTTTAGAGTATGACTCCTCAGGCCAAAATGCAAACTGTGACAAGTCATGTTTCCCCACTAAAGAAAAAAAAATCCACTCTGACCTTGTAGGGCATACGTCCTTCTTTTTCTCTCAAAGTTCTCAGTCATCCAGTGAGTATCTGTCCTCTATTTGGACAGCAAAAGGCCTCCTCATCGCCGACGATGACCTGCCTGCACGTACTCCTGTTCAGAGGCTCTCAGACCACAGAGAGGAAACTGGTGCTGCTGGTTCTCCAGGGAAGCTCAGGCAGGCAAAGGCAATAGGAAAAGATTTCCTACACACTTACATATACACACACATAGTCTTTGTTCAGTTTTCGTTCCCTCCTAATAACTTCACTCCTTTTCTGGATTTGAATCACTTTGTCACTCCGCAGAAAAACTTGAGGACAGAGGAGTGAGACCCTGGCGCAGACATAAGGTCCAACTCGTCGAAGCAGGCTTCCGCTTGGTTTAAAAGAATCACAACTGTGAGGAGAGAGACAAGTGAGGCAGCCAACAGGATGTGTGTGGCTGGAGTTCCTGGCATGAAGTCTTGGCTTTCATGTTTATTTTTGGATATATTTTTCTTAGCCTTTTGATGCAAATTTCTGGCCTGGGAAGTAACCCTATGGTACAAGATCCAAAGTTCCCAAAAGTAAGCACAGACTTCTGACTTGGGAGGGGACGGAGCTTTTGGCCTTTGGCCTCCAGCAACTCCGCACGGGAGGGGTGGGTCCCTGTGCATTAACAGGCAGGCGGGGGACTGCCCGTCTGGAGACGATGGGTCCTGCAGCCCTACCTCTGCACCCAGGCCCGCTGGTGTGCACCTGAAGCACCAGGCTGCCCACAAAGCCTCACCGTGATGTAAAAGTGAAACAACCTGGAATTGCTCGTATGTCAAAGAAAGTAATAAAACCCACCCAAAGGACTTCTGAGATGTTTACGTTCTGAGATATTACGTTTTAAGTATATGGCTTTAATTTTTCTGACAGCCCAAGACAGATAGGAACATCAAGCCTATTCAAGCAGGCGCAGGCGCCTCTGAAAGATGTATTATTCTAATACGGTTTTTAAAGCACATCGGCAAAGACTAAACTCCTGTTGTTTCAATAATTCCTATTCTCAAAGTGGCTTGAAAGATTATTAATGGAAAAGGTCTTTTCTCCCCGTACTGTCCAAAGAGGCAGTAAACAGAAATAACTAAAAAGCTTTTCAGCCCCACAACTGCCAACACAGCTAGTAGAACTGAGACAAAAAAGCACTCTGAAAATTAGGCACTAGAGATCCTCAAAGATGTAAAGATATTTCTTCAAGAATATTCATTGGTCTTTAGAAATATCCTTGCTTACAAATCAATTTCTTTTTCTAAGACAGAAACATGAGGACTTCCAGCCAAGATGGAGGCGTAGGTGGAAACACTGTACCTCCTCTCACAACCAAGATTAAGGACAACAAATAT
Source organism: Carollia perspicillata (assembly GCA_004027735.1). Classification (NCBI taxonomy): domain Eukaryota; kingdom Metazoa; phylum Chordata; class Mammalia; order Chiroptera; family Phyllostomidae; genus Carollia; species Carollia perspicillata. Next base: position 10,851 of record PVKM010049253.1, read on the forward strand.
TTATAAACAATAACACAACCAGAACACAGAAAATTGAACTACGGAAGTGCGACAACCATTCAACCAGACCGGTAAGAGGGGCAGAGTCGGCAGCCGGTGGAGAGGGAAAGCGGCAGGAA
>PVKM010049254.1:0-10984 GCA_004027735.1 Carollia perspicillata
TAGGACGCGTGGCTCTGCCCAGGCCCCAAAGTGGCTTAGCAGGCACTTCCCAAAGAAGCACGCACCTTGCCGAGCCAAGGCAAAGGCCTCCGTCCGTCATTTAAGGACATTATTTACTTGAATGACTACCATGTAAAATATTCTGGCGAGTTCTTTACAAGTCTATCTATAGGATGATCCTTAACTCTGCTGAATTTTAGGGGAAGAAAGGGGAGACAGGGGGTGAGGATGTGCAGCAGGACGATTGGCATCCGAGTGGTGCAGAAATCCTCCTGGGAAATTCATGAATCAGAATCTCACAGGCTCAAGGCCTGCCAATCCTGCTACTTGCGGCGTCAGGGGTTCTGATTGGATAAGAATTTCCACAATTTATTGGAACCGAATCCAAGGATGAACTACTTCCAGGAAGCATTCTAAGGAAACTCTCCTGGCAGTCAATAAAATTTGGGGCAGGGTACAGAGGACAAGCGCTGTTCCTTATTCTAACATCTCTGATTCTTGTGGCTTAGTAAATTCTGCCTCTTAACCTCTCCCTCCTCCGCCCCGATTTCCCTGACGGTCTTGGGGAAATGTTTTATTGCCTCTGTGGGCAGTCCCGACCTGGACAAAGTGGAAGCAGAGAATCTTGTAGTAGTCTGCTGAAAAACAGTTCCTGGGTTTGGACCGCAATTGTCCACCTCGGCTGCCCATGAACATACCTGAGGACAGTTAACAGAACTGAGGGATGCTGGGGCTTCTCCTTGCAGCAAGTAAGTCAGAGGCTTTGAGGGTGGTCTCTCTCCCTTCCCCTCCCTTTCTCTCCTTCTCTTTCTTCCTCAGTGCCTCAGGCTTTTTTGATGTGCTACGGTGATCAGCAAGCACTCGCACGGAAGATTCTGATGTCTGAAGGCAGTCAATAAATCATCCTAGTACGTGATTAAGAGCAGTGCTTCCTGATGTTAATGGCTCCCAAATGGTGCTACACATATGAGTCCTTGAAGCTGGGTGCTTAAAAAGAAATCTAGATGCCCAGTTGGTACCCATATCAATTAAATCTGAATGTGTATAGTAGAGCCCAGGTAGCAGTATTTTTAAAGAACCCCAAGTGATCCCAATGTTTGGGAACTACTGCCTTAGATGGTATTTGAAATTGTGAGAGTTGGCCTGAGGCAAGTTTGTAAAGTACCCTGCCATTTACTGTGTTGAATGACCTCCAAATTCTCCTCCGCCCTTGCTTTTCTGACCTCTCCTGGTCTGCAGGTACACATTGCTTCTGGGTCCCACTGCTTGAAATTGCTCACCAACTAATCCTGCTGAAGGGATGGCTTAACATAGTGTCTCCCTCGGGATACTTTCATTCTTTCATAAAGGATTGTCAAAGATCAAAAAAATGCCACTGAAAATGTTCATATTCCAAGACAATTCAACAATACTAGTGTGAATTTCAATCCTTCCCTCCCTCCCAGGCTGATACCTGGGAAAGAAACTCATGGATAGGGACCTCTGCCCCAAACCCCTTATGTCAAGCCACTGGCCTTTCTGACTGTAAGTTATAAGTACTAATCTGTAGGTCCAGACCTGGACTCCACCTGGATACTTAGAGGAGAAAACCTTTTCCAGATAAGTGGAACTGAAGTCATAAAGCCACGCCACCTGCTAGTCAAGCAATTCTATTTAATCTTAATCCATTTCACAGTAGGAAAGGGGGATTCGTAACAAGAGGCTGAAATGGCTCTGAGTAGAAGGACAGTTCGTTTGAAGAAAGTAATTGCTTAGCAATGTGGATTCTTTAAATGAGGATGTTGGGAGAATTCCACAGATTTCCTAATCTGTGTTGATGGCAGGTTAGCGGCTGCATAGCATGACTTTCCCATGAAAGAGCCTACAGAAAGAGCTATGTTACAGTTTTGTGTTTTAAACTACTCTTACACCCATTGAGTTAGATAGATTATAAACTGGAAGGATAAGGGAAACATAGCTGTAAAAATCACTTTTCCTTGGGGCTGAGGAATAATTTACTCATGAAATACATTTAGCCCTGGCTGGTGTGGTTCAGTGGATTGAGTGCCAGCCTGAGAATCGACAGGTCGCCAGTCTGATTCCCAGTCAGGGCACATGCCTGGGTTGTGGGCCAGGTCCCCAGCAACCGATCTATGTCTCTCTCACACATGGATGTTTCTCTCCTTCATTTTCTCCCTCCCTTTCCCTCTCTCTAAAAATGAATAAAATCTTTTTTAAAAAGAAATACATTAAAAGAACCCTGATCCTTGTCAGCTAGAGTGATTGTCAGGAAGTATGAATCAGCAGCATTAATGTCTCTTGCATATCCCAAATGCTGGTCACTGTTGATTGTGCTGACTGTTTTAAACTCCCTCAAGTGAACAGGCTGTGGGTGTGTAACCTCCTAAGTGCTAACTGGTTGGTGTGCAGAGGGTGGGGCGGGGGGAAGCTGGTGTACTCATGAACCTGCATTCAATCAGGGCCACAGATGCCGTTTTCTATGTGTTCTCTAATGCTAAAAATGTCTTGGCAGCCTAATAAACAAGGCCGCCAATTTGGTGACCTTGGAGAAGTATCCCGAAATACCCTCCGGGTCCTAGCTCAAAATTCACCTTCTGACAGAACTTTTCTCTAACCACTCCACAGGAATCAGTGCTCCCCCCACCCCGCCCCCCACTCCTTCACCATCACAGCACCCTGTTTATGTCCTTGGTTGCACTTATCACAAGGGGTATATTTTTTTCTTTTTAAATTTGCTTACTCATTGATTTGTCACCGCTCTAGGATATCAGCCTCAAAAGGCAACCGGGCTTATCTACTGTTGTAATGTAAGTTCCTACCATAATGCTGAGCACATAAGAGCTGCTTAATAAAAACTGAGTTAATGAAAACATAAGCCTCTCTCTTACTTAAAATTCATATTTCACTAATGCCGTGACCATTTAGAGATGGTACACCTATAAGCAAATAAATGAAGACATTTAGGATATTGAGGTTTCATGGTGTTTGATGTCTGTCATAATGCTTAATTAATAAACTTCTTTTGCACTAGTTACCCATATGTATATTAATTTGTAATATGCATTACATTTGAGACCAGTGCGAAGGTTTCTTTAAATCTCTGCATTTTCAGACTTCATTTATTTATTTTGAATTAGTGAGGTGTTGAACTCCAGATGCAAGGATAAAATGAAATAAAAAGCTCAAATTATGCTCAAAGAGGGAATCGCTATGAATTAGTACAAGTAATAAGAAACTTGTACTGAAAATACTAGCAATCTTCCGACAAAATTACTGTAGGGAAACATAAATTAGAAGAAAAATGGAAATATTCCTTACTTGTATGTGTAACCAGATACACTATAGTGTCTTTTTCTCATAAACATAGGATCAGTGGGACTATTTTTCATTTAAGCTGCCCGTACTTATGAAGGAAGGTTTTTGTTAGCAGCAAATAAACCCATGCCTGCAAGCTACTCACCACAAAAATAGTTTGGAGAGAGTGGTTCAAAGAAGAGTAGATTTTTCCTAAAGAGATTTAAAATAGTAAATGTGAAATTCAGTGGTATTTCAACAAAAAAAGTTGTACAAAGTGTTCTTAAAGTCAGATCAAAGGGCAAGCAGATATCATTGTTTAGACCTCAGATGGTGTTTCCTCTGGTTGTCCTTCTAAGAATGGGTATAAGTCCTTTTTAAATGTGCTGAATCATGCTCAGTTCCTCTTCTGAAGAGCTTACCTCTGATTTGCATGGACAAAAGGATTCTCGGTGGCACAACGGAGTCAGTGAAAAATAACCCCTGAGGGTCAGCATGTAATAAGTCTGTTTCATCACCGTGTGTTCTGAGTTAAGCTACTTTAAATATCGGGTTTCAAATTAATATTCTACTTGAATGTGGTGGGGGAGTGAGTGGGTAGGTGGGTGGATGTTGGGTATCAAAGGTAGTAGAGCAGACTCTCAAAGATAACGGCTCTGTCCTCTTTGCCTTACCTCATCTGTTTCAATGATGAGTTAGAACAGGAAAATAAAGAAGGTAACATTTCTGGGATAGTGAATCAGCTTTCTGAAACTTTTCCCCAAGTCAATCGTCCACTCTCTGCTTCCCATCCTGTATTTAAAAATGAATTAGTCCATGTAATGCTTATTTTTTCCTTAACTTAAAGCCATTACAGTTTTCTCTTAGTTTTTCTATTGTGAGTCTTATGCTCCTCCCCTATCCCCATCCTCTTTGAATTTTAGTCACATTACTTTAGTGCTTTCATCAGTGGAAGGAGAGTAGACAATATTTCACTCAGATAATTATGTTCCTGATTGGAAGCTTCTATGAGTATCTGAATAACAGAAGTAGAAATCAATATAGAAACCCCTTAAGACAGCAGCAGTTTGCAGAGTCCCCACGCATGCACACAGCTATTACACACTGACCTTTCTGTCCCGTCCTCCCTGAGGCCCTCGCTCAACCCAGCCACCAGCGGGGTCACCCAGGGGCTGGTATGGGGGACGGCTGCAGTCTTCTATCGTGTTCCCCACCAACAGCTAGTGAATTCTGTTGTCCTGTCTCTGCTTTCATCATGACAGTGAAGTTGCTTTTATTCAAGCGTGGTTTTCCTCTCACAATCTCCTCACCTCTTCTTCCACACTCGGGCTCCCATCTCTTTTCCAAATGCTTGTCCCAGGAAACTTGGGAGCCAGAGAATGGCTCCAGTCCCACCCGGAATACATGGAACCAGTGACACTTGTGTCAAGGAGCAGGAAAGCCATTCCTGTTTTAGTAAAAATTAGAGTTACTAAAGGACCAGGGCTATTAACCTCTAAAGTTTTTGAGGATGCCAGAAACTGTCAGAACTTCAGAGTTATACCTGCTAATCTTCTACCACAACCATTAAAAATAAATGACATCGTAGTTCACTGAAATTGATGGGATTTTTTTGTTTGATCAGTAGTGTTTTGAATATATTGTTCTCGACATTTTTTCCTCCACTGTAAACACCTAGTATTTCAGCACCCTTATGGATAAAGTTGGACTCTGGAGATGGCTGAGGCCACAGCTACCTTCCATAATGTTGTTTTTCTGGGAAACGTGCCCAGCAACAGACAACCCATTTTTATGTTGGGCTTTCTCTATCATCGATAGGAAGTTTGAAATTATTGGTAAATTTGCATTATTCATAGATCATAGAATTTAGAGTTTTAAAGGTTCTTGCATGTCGTCTAGCCTTTTGCGTTTGCAGTTAAATGTGTTATATTTATTCAGAATCAGTTTCTCTTCGTTGCTGTTACATCTGAAGGCTGAGGGACAGCCAGGAAAATCACAAAGAGATCCTATGCATCAGGGGAGTAGGGCCATAGGGCTGTTGGTCAGCCATGAGCAGATAACTGAGGAGGAATTACAAAAGCATTAAAGAGCACAGCCTTGGGGAAAAGCCAGGATGACCAAATCTGGACTTTTGTGAGTTTTCTGTTAGTGGATAGCATTCTCTTCTAGAACTCTGCTTTTAGCAAAGAAAAAGCTATGCATATCTATAAACATCTGGTGCGTGGAAGGATTGTTGACCCCAAAGAATTGTTTTCTGCTCTGAAAGTGAGTCGAAAACCAGAGTGGCATTGTTCCTCTGATGTCCCCAGGCACCGATCCTCTTCCTGCCCTTCCCAAGCCTATTATTAAAGAGATTGGGTCCATAATAGAGATGATATCTAAATTACATCAGGTAATTCCTTGATAGGTCCCCGTGGTTTTGTTATCTCTAACCCAGTCCCAAAAGACTGAGTCGAAGACTCTCCTTGAAACATTTTTGCAGAATGAGATTCTGGGTCTAAGTGGGAGAGTCTTCCTGACTTTCAGGTTCCTGGGCACACGCCCTTGATTACTGATCCTGCTAGATAGATTGGGATTGTCCTAGGCCCGAAACATCCTCGCTCCGTAGTGCTGGTTTTCTGTTCAGATTGTTTTCTCATCATCCAGAGCCTGGTGGGGCGCGGGAGGAGTGCAGTGGCTCACAGCAGGCAGAAAACAGTGCCCCTGCCACAGAGCCCCTGTGCCCTCTCCGTGCTGAACTTTGATATCCGCCGAGGTCCTTATTATGACTCTTCTGCCACTTACCCTTTTCACCTTTTCCAGAATGTGACTTCCAGCCTTAAACATCTGCGTTTGTTGATTGTTGTTCCTGTGTTTACAGTCTTGTGGGCTTCCTGTACATGAACACGGGCTGGCAAAAAATTCTGATTTGTGTATCAGCAGAGCATAAACTAACCATATCATTGGTGTGAGCTATTTTATGTGCTGGTTCGGCCTGGAGATTTTTATGATCAGCCTGGCTTAATCACTGAGACCAGTTATTTTCTCTCCCTTCATTTAAACCTGTGAATTATGTTTAAATATTCTGAAAACAGAGCTTTGTAACCTATAAAATTAAGCACTAAAAGTTTTTCTTGACTTTGTTTTTTCCAGATTTTATTTGAACACCCATATCAGAATAAGTTAAAAACAGAAGCTTTGCCTTTTAAGAAATTTTTATTTATTAGAGCAGTTATAGGCCTACAGAAAAATTAAGTGAAAGGTACAGCCATTTCCCATATACTGCCTACTGGGAAAGGAAGAGTCTCCCCTCCTAGCAACATCCCCAACCTGAGTGGTACATTTGTTACAATTAATGAACCTGCATTAATATGTCATTATCACCCAAAGGCCATGGTTTATATTACAGTTCACTATTGGTGTGAGACATTCTATGGGCTTGGACAAAGGTATAACAACATCCATCCATCCAATGACGGAGTAGTTTCACTGACCTCAAAAGCCTCTGTGGAGAAGCTGTACCTTTAACTAGAAAAACAAATCAATAAAAATCTCAAAATTCAAAATATGTAGAGTTTGGGGAAATAGAAATACCTCGCCTTTGTCGAGTAATAGTTTGTTTCTGGTGTCTTACCACATCAGTGTATAAATGAGTCATTTTGATTGAACATGAGCACCTTGTTTTGTTCTTCTGTGTGTAGACAGCCGATCTAGTAGAAATCTCCCTCTCTCTCACCTAGGAGTTTAAAAATCTTTTTTCTTCCACATACTTTCAGTGAGGTGTCTGTCACCATAGTACCTAGACAATCCCTTAGGCAGAGAGATATGAGCGATTAAATTTCTCCCTGGCTTGTGCCCTGTTTGATCCATGCTCAGCAGGATTTGGGGGACGAAAAGAAAGAAGCCTGAAGAATGAATAAGAATTATAGGAATTCCGTGCTCGTAAATTATTGAAATTTGGGGAGTTGGCAGGGGAGGGGTTAAATATTTCTTCTTTGTTTATGGAAATGTATATTAAAACTTAGCGTGACTTTTGGCTTGAGAAACTCACAAAAATACTTTTTACTGGCCCTAAAGGTAGGATCAGAGGACTTTAGAGGTTTCCTCAGGAAAGACTGTTTAGATCAGATTAAAACTACATTTATAAAGACTCCATAAATCCAGAGGTCTTTGTAAGTGATGTCTAGATTAGGCTCATTTGCTTTGAGCTGTTTTCTATGAGAAAGGGCTCCACAGATTAATGGTAAATAAATGGGAAAATGCTATAATGTAAGCAAGCAACATGGTAACTACAAAGAGTGCTATTGAACAAATAGCTAGCAATGCATTTGTGATATTTGGGAACTCGTGAGCATTTCTTTGCAAGTACTACACAGGTGAGATATGACTTCTCCCTGTCAACTATGAATTCCAGTTAAATTACTCACCTCTTATGTCCTCCCCTACCCCTCCACCTCTGCAAAGATGCAACCTCAGAATGAGGGAAGAACCTGGGCCGTGGCGGTTACGGGGGAGGCGTGAGAATTTCAGCTTCATTTCGTGACATCTGCCTTAGTATGTGCTGTGGTTTAACCACCTCTCCGACAGGATAGATGTTGACCTAAGCCAAGAGTGAAATGGGCTAATACTGAGAAGCACATAGGTGCCTTTGGCTGAAGGTCTTAGGGGAGTTGTTTCTCCCAGAGGGCTGTGGAAAAGACCTTTGCATTTTTATGGTGTCTACCTAGGTCTGAATCCCTTAACACCAGCTTTGGGAACGAGTCCCACAAATGTGGTACCTTGGTGATTCCTTCTACTTAATTGAGGTCGTTTGATGCTCTTGTTACTCACGCACATGTGCAGTCATGAGAAGATGCCAGCATAGCTGCAAGGATCTACGTGGTCCCCAGTTGAGGTTGATTTCCTTCTTTCTCTCTTGCATTTCCTTCCCTTCTTCCCTTCGTTTCCTACCGTTAATACATTTGGCCACTCTATGGCATTTATTTCCTCTTTTACATTTGTTCTTTGGACATAGTGTTGGTGCCTTTGGTTATTCTTAATCTAACAGAGAGGACTGTACTCATTCCATGAAGCCCGGTAGTTTATACCACCAAAGTGACTCATTGTTCACTGGAACGGTTAAGTAGCTGGTTTTCTTGATGGTGCTAGGAAGTGCTTAAGGCCTATTCAATACAGAGTTGTGGAAAGAACACACGTTTAAGATTCGGGAAGCTTGAGTCTAGCCTTTAGTGTTAGTATTATCTCTTTTTATAATATCTTGTTCAAGCCACTTAACCGAATTTCCTTTTGTGTAAAATGTGAGCATTGCATTTTCCAAATATGTTTCATGGAGCATGACCTTTCTAACATGCTCTGAAAAAGAGGATCACAGAAGCACTTTATGCCATGTTCCTCTCTTTGAGATTTTCAAGTCTGTTAGCATTTAAAGCCCTCATAAGCCCAGTGGTAAAGAAGTTTCCTCTCTTGTTTTAATAGTTTTTTGAACTTACTTTGATTCTGTAACCCCTATTTTCTGAAACACCCTTGTGTCAGACCCAGGTCTCTGCTCCCACATCCACTCTGGATCCCCAGGGTGAGACCCCACAAGGCTGCATTTCCAGGTGACTCTGCTCTTCTGTGGGTCCAGCTTTCACTGGAAGGGCTGCCCTGCTCCACCTTCCGCTGTGGCCCCAGGCTCTCTCCTCCTTCCTGCTGGTGGAAGGGGCTTCCTGCTGTTGTTAACTGTGGGTCACGCTAGTCCGTGACCTGGTTGGCTGCTTGGCTGTCTTACTGCTATGCCACCAGCTCCCTTTATTACATTCCCTCTGCTGTGAACTTTTGCAGGGCTTTCTCTTTCCTTGGTGGGACACTGATTGCTATGGCCTCTTAATTCCCTGCAACACAGTAGAGAAACCCCAGACTGGATGATGCTCAGAAATCAGTTCTAAGAGTGTTCCCTGTTGTATATCTCTGACTGATTATTTTTTAAACAGCTTTCTTGAGGTATAACTGACATAAAATAAGATGCTTATTTAAAGTATACAGTATGAGAAGCTTTGACGTGTATGTGTATCTGTGAAACCATCACCACAGTCAAGTCAGTTGAATATATCCGGAGCTATTCCTTTAACCAGTTGCCTAGGCCAGGGAATGAAATAATCAGTCCTAACACACAGGAAGGGCAGTGAAAATTCCCATCTTTCATCAGTGCCATTGGTCTTCATGCTTTTCTTACACAGTTTGAACATCCTGAAGAATGGAATTTGGTGAAGATGTTTGTGAATAATTTTCTTAGATTAGAGAACTCTGGGCTCAAGCTCGCCCTTTGCATTTGCGACTAGCCTTTATCCTCTATCTCATCCCTGTATTTATTTTAGGAAATAATAATCAAAATAGACAGATATATTTTCTAATTTTGAGATCAAGCATCTGGGCATTTTGGGTTGCTAGTGATCCTATTGGCATCTTGGAACATTCAAGTTTAAAAGATTTGATCCTTTGGAAAAATTTCAAAGATGCTTCCCTGTGATTTTGTTTCAAATTCTGGCAATGTAGGTAGGACACAAATCCAAAAAAATTTACAGAAGTAGACTCCAATTTACCCTCAGCTTTTTCCCCTATGCTTATCCTTTTCCAAAGGTTCTGTAAGCTTAAATCAAAACTGCATTTTTTGCAAGAAAATTATTGCATAGCTTTGTGGCCTTTTGCCTTAAAGAGTGACTGATGTCACTTATTCTATATTATCAGCAAGGCAAAAACTGAGACTTTTAAAAAAAATATTTTATTTAATTATTTTTAGAGAGGGGAAGGGAGGGAGAAAGAGAGAGAGAGAAAGGTCAACGTGCAGTTGCCTCTTACTCGCCATCCACTGGGGACATGGGCTGCAACCCAGGCATGTGCCCTGACCAGGAATCGAACCAGCGAACCTCTGGTTTGCAGGCCGGCACCCAATCCACTAAGCCACACCAGCCAGGGCAAAATCTGAGACTTCTATAGCTGCAAATTTATATTAACCATTAGTGGACAGTAAGATAGGGGAGAACTGGAGACTTTTGGAGAAAACTATTATTTAGAGTAGCGTTACTATTCCAAATAACACCCATTCACATGATAGAACAGTTTTGTGAAGTTAATTCAGGGAAGCTGCTCTCTCTCCTTTCCATCCACTTAATCCTCTTTGCTTGCCATCTGATCTCTGTCCCCATCACTCTGCTGAAATTCTTGTATCAGAGGCAACTAATGACTTCGTTCTATGTCTTTACCCCCCACTCTCCAAAGCTGTAGCACCTTAACACTCCTTTTTCCCAGCTGTATAATCCTTCTGAGAAATTCTCTCCTTAGCTTCTATAGTGCTGCTTGCTTACTTTCAGTTCCTTTTCTATCCCACGGACTGCTACGGTATTAAGGGACATTTCCTAGAAAACAGCAAACAATTTGGGAGGGTTGGCATGAGGCACTAGGCCTGCACATGGAGCTGAGATAGGCATGGATTTGAAGTGGAGGGAGCATGTCCAGCCACAGGAGTGAAGAGATAATACACAGCTGCTGAGTGTGGTGAAGGGCAGGTGCCAGGCTTTTGGGTGAACCCCTAGGAAAGCTCAGGGGCCTGTTTAGGGTAGTGTGGGCCATGGTGATGGCAAGCCCAGCAGCTAGTGTATTCAGGAGGCCAGATGTCAACTACAGGGAAGTCTCTCAGTTCTGAGCATATGTTTCCCCTCTTTCGCTAACCCAT
>PVKM010049255.1:0-10984 GCA_004027735.1 Carollia perspicillata
TTTTTTATTGTTTTAAAAATATTCCTATTAAATAATACATGCACATTGAAAAATTCAATAATATGTATATGATGCCTTCAGTTTAGCATGTTAGGTGTGATCTGTTGACATTTATTGTGATAATTAAGATTATTAGTGCTATTTCATCTCTCCTTCACCTTTCTTAATCCTTCTAATATAATGTTATCACAATTTTAAATTAAATCCACTTCCACTGTTGCACAATTATTTTAAATGATAAGCCTTGTCTGCTGTTCTCAGTAATACACTATGATTACACTTGCCTTCCTCTTTTGTGTTTTCATTGATTTCTTTTCTGCCTATTTTTCATCTTCATAGTTATTTGCATCTGGGTTTGGCTGTCTCTTAGGTTTAATGGAGACACACTTTGTGTTTCTGTCTCTTGTTTTTCCCTGTTTGGCTTGATTTTCTAACCGAGAAGGGTACTTGCAGAGAGCCATGTACTCTGACATCATGAAATCAGAAGTGCCTTAGACATCTTTAAGTTAGATGCCGCATTGCCATGAGCCCCCCCACCATTATTCTCCCTGAGCTCTTTCCTGAACTCTTGAGCATCACTTTTATAGCACTGTTGAGCCACACATTATGCCTGAGTTTGTCTTGTTACAGAATATATCTCCTCCTAGTACAAAAGATAAGCTACTTAAAGATAGGCCTCTCTTTTGTGTTTGTCTCTACCAGAGCTTTCTAGTACCATAGTAGGTATTGGGTGCACATAGTAGGTATTGGAGAGCCATTCACTCATTTAATAATTGAATGAATTGACCACTAGACTTTTCTGCTCATGTTTTAGTGATTTTGATACAGTAGGTACTTTTTATGTGGGTTTAAATGGAAATACTAAAAAAAAAATATTAATACAAGAGGAACAGTCTTAATGACTTTTTTTCAGAATTATGGAAGTAACAGTGATTTTTAGGGCATATTTCACATTACAGGTTTTCACTGTTAAAGTTGGTGCTAGAGACTGCTGTTTGTACCTCATCGCCTCTCCTTAGGTTAAAAAAAAATAGGGAAAGAGACTAACCCATCATAACTCCAGAGCCAGCAGCAGGAGAGTGGCCACAGAATTCTGACTCATTACAAGTGACATCCAGCCAGGATTCTCAGAAGTTTTTGTAAATGTTTTTCTGCCTCATATGGGGAAGTAAAATATCCAGCTTTATTTAAACCTCTCAATGAAATTTAATGTTATCTGAGCCAGAGATTACCTTTGCAATATTATATTAAGCATGTAATTTATGACTATAAATATTCACCATTTATATTCAGAGATTAATAAGTATGCACTGAAACCATGGGGAGGAACTGAAGAATGGGTAGGTTTAAAAGTTGGGCTTCACATAATTATGTTTTATAATGGTAAAAACTAGTATTTATATAAAAATCAAGATATAAGTAGCTTTTCATATAATCAAACTGGTTGTGGTATATTTTCTCTGCCTTATTTTCTCAACTTCAATTAGTAGCTGTTAACATTTTCAAAATACTGCCATGTATATAACCTTAAAGTAGATGATCTAATAAATAAGAGCAGGAATAGTCAAAAAAAAAAAAAAAAGTTGGGCTTCATTGGGTATAGTTGGTATGGTAGAGAGGGTTCCTGGCCTTTAGATGGAGAGTAGCGTTACCGTACATGCAGAGCAGGAGGGAGCCTAAGTTCTGGGAAACAGAATGAGAGGACATTTAGGTATAGGGCCTGGAAATAAAGATAAACAAGTTCTTGGTAAGTAGCCTGAAGCAGTGACAGTGGATTAAATCACCCAGATGTAAAAGCTGATAAAGCAAACTCCGTGCTGTGATTGGTAATCTCTTCTTAGAAAATGTCACTTGACTCTTTTTTTTTTTAATGAAACAATAGACTTTATTTGGATTTCATCAATTTTAGTGTTAATATCCTTTCTCTTTTCTTTTTCTTTTTTTTTGGCTGTCATTTTGTTTTTTTATTTTATTTTATTTTTTTATTGTTCAAGTACAGTTCCTAGTCAGGGTACATTGTGGGTTGCAGGCCAGGTCCCCAGTTGGCAGGAGGGTGTGTGGGAGGCAACCACACAGTGATGTTTCTGCCCCTTTCCCTCTCTTCCTCCTTCCCTTCCCCTTTCTCTAAAAATAAATAAATAAAATCTTTTTAAAAAGACAAAGAAAATCTCACTTTGTTCTAATAGGAAAACTGAAACTATGTTTGCATGTCATTTGAGATTTTATGGTAAATGCCATATAAAAATATAAATACAGTTACAGTAACTTAAAGTGGGTGGCTAAATTTTTCAACTTTGTCTCAAACCCTGAGCACAAGTGATGAGCCTAACAGACACTTCAGGCTGGGGTAAGAGAAATTACGGTTGTGAAGATAACGTTCAGACTGGCCCTGGGCCACACCCCTGGGCCTGTCCCCACCAGCACTTGGAGTGCGCAGGGCTCCTGAAGCAGAAGCAGGGCATGTAGTCAGCTGGAGTCTTGATTTCGCAACAGTCTGGTTACAGGTTGGGACAAGATTTTTGAGGTTAAGGTTTAAAAAAATAATAAATTTTTTCTTTACCCAGTCAACATCTTACAGTCTATTTCAGCAGACTTCTGAACTCCAGATGTCCCAAATCCAACTTTTTGGGACATTTATTTATATTTTAAATACAGCCTTTTATTTAAATAAATGTTTGCAAGTATAATATTTTGGCATAGATTTAAAGACAAATCTAAAGTAAAAGTACTGGCATAACCCAAGTCAGGTGTAATTGATGTAAGATTACTATTTTTAATTATTCTGTACATCTTCAATGTGTTTGATTAAGTATGAAATATTTTCACAAATTAGTTCTGATTATTTCTCACAAAATCAAGGAAACAGTGTGTCAAAGCTATAACTTTAGTTTTAACACCATTGGATTTGAAATACCAAGTCCAGTAGGTACTTCTCAGTCCTGAATTTATTTAATTCCTCTGTGCATTTAACTTTGTTCTGTAATCTCCAAAATAATCTACCCTGTTTCTTTTCCTTTCCATCTTATTCCTGCTCTGTCATCTTTGCCTGTGCCTCTTCCTCAACTTTGCAAGTCTGTGCTCAAGTCTCTGTCGCCTTTGTTTGATATACCTTGCGTTGGGAAATAGAGTTGTTACCCTAAGCTACAAACTCCAGTCATTTGCAACCTCTCCTTACTCAGCGTTTTCCTCTCCCTTACTTCCAGTGCCTAGCTGGTGGCCAAGTGAGTTTTAATTCAGCAAACACCTGAGTCTGGTGCTCAGCTTTGTGATAGGCACAGAGTGCTACGTTTAGTTATCTCAAGCTAGTCTATACTTACTGCCCCTACCACTATTGCCTTTGGTCAGGTTCTTATCATTTCTTCTCTAGACATTTCTGATCAGCAAACATTAATTGAGAGTCTACTCCATGTCAGGTACTATGCAGAGCAGTGGAGATGCAGAAATGATTAAGGTTTTATAGTAACAAGAACAATAAATAAGTATATGCAATATAGGTTACATAATGCATGACTTAGGAAATTTAAGCTGATGACAAATATTCCGTCATGGGCATCATCATGTGTCGGAGCAGTGGACAGGTTTGTATTGTGTAAGGAGGCAGTCTCGTGTTGTGCAGGGTTGACTACTGCAAAGAGCCAGCGCAAGATTCTACTTGGAGGAATAGCTGTCAGTCTCGTTCTTGTACGGTTGCTGTTGCTCCCTGTGTCATATCAGCTTGTCTTCAATTTTGTTTTACTGTTTTCTCCCCAGTGTTTTATAATCTTTACTGGAAAGCTACCAAGACTGCAGGGCTGGATTTCATTTTTAATTATTGGGAAATGTTGTCTGCACAGAATATTCCTTAATGGAATGGTTGTGTAAGGCATTTGCATAAGATGTGTCAGGTACAGAAAGGAGTACAGGGGGAATCCATTGTGAGTAGGCCAGGGAAGACTTTACAAAAGTGATCTGTTTGAGTAGGGCTTGGAAGCTGGTGACACAGAGCAGGCGAGTAGCACATACGGAAGCACCAAAGTACATGTTGGTAACTGTAAGTAATTTCTTAGCTCTGGGATGTAATGGACAAGGAAGACTTCGGCTGGAAACGATGAGGGCAGAAGAATAGTTAGGGGCCTTAGAAAGACCCAAATGCCTTTTGTGTTCTAGGCCAAGGAATGCAGGCCATGCAGAGCTGCTGAAAGTTTTGAATCAGAGGATGGAGCTGGGTTGGTATTTTAGAAAGAAGTGCTAGCCTCCGTGAGATCTGCCCTGCATTCTGTCCTCTCCATCACCAGAGCCAGCTTAGTAAAAACACCACACTGGCCATGTAAATCACAGCTGAAAGTTTAGGATGATCCCCAGATCCCAAGTCCAATTTCGTATCATTTCTGTGTGAGGAAAGTGGCCGTGGCCTCTGCCTTGAACATGTCTGTCAACGAACACCCATGCTGCTCACTCCTTGGTGGTGTTCATGTCTGTGCTGAAACAGTGCATCAGAGGCCTTCCCTGGCAGTCAGAACCGGCACCCTGTCGCTGCTTAGCTCCTCATCTGGCTTTGTTTTTTTTTCCCAGCCCCAAAATTACATTTTTAAGTATATACATATCCTCCCACTGGAAAGTAACTTCAGGAGAACAATAGTTTGAGTGTGTTTTGCTCACTGCTGAATGTTCTGTGCTGGGCATATGGTGGGTGGTCAATATTGGTTGAAAGAATGTGGTCCCAAACAGCTTCCCCTTCTCCTCTGTTTGAACCCTGTGCTTCTCATTTTAGACAAGGGACTGCTAACACAGTTCACCATTCCTCAGTCATGTCTCCTGAAATCCTGTTCCTTTGTCAAGATTCATTTCATATACCACTTGTAGAAATCTCTTTTCAAGTAATTGCTCCCAGTACCTAACTCCTACAATGCTTTTCAAATGTGTAGAAGAAGCTTGTTTTCATGGATTGCACAGGACATGATAGGTGCAAATAAATATTTGTGTTAACAAGGGATTGATCCGTAGAGAGTTAGTGGACATGCATTACAGGTAAAAGTTGAAATTCAGGTGATTAATTGGAGAAATATAGTAATTAGGTGTGACTTGAACTTGATAAGTGCAATATGATTAAGGGAAAATAGCTAGAGAAACAGTCACCAATTTCTGTTAATTATACAATTACACAGTCTAGAGATAGTTTTACTCGTATGTATGCTATTTTACCAATTTAGTAATCTTTTTTGTAGAAACAGCACACACTATAATAGAAAAAAATAGAAATAAGTAAGTTCTGAAGATATTACTTGTTAGGGACAGTGTAAAAAACATTAAAATTTCATATTTTTTGCACAGAGTATTATTTCTGCACATGTGACAGTGGAAAACAAATGATTTAGGGATATTTTGATTGCATCAAATTAATAGCACTATACTTAAGACAATTTCTGATTTTTAAAGCTGCTATCATTTGAATTGTTAAAAATGCCTTTGTTTTCTTGTTGAAACTGGAAAAAGTCTTTGTTATGAGAACATTCCAGATAATTCTTTATTTTTCTGTCAAATGGAAAGGTGCAGAGGCATGATCAAAAAGTTACTTTGTTTCATTTTTTACCAGTTTCTCTATTTCCATTTCCGCATGGATGTCTGATGGTCTGTCAGTTCACCTTACATGGTGAATTTCTGCTGTGACTTCCTGCTTAAGGCCTTCGTGTAAAGTAGCCCAGCTTCTCATCACTCAACCCAGGCTCTGCTCCTCACCATAAGTGTCTCTTTCCTCTGATGAAAAGCATACTAAATGCTCGGGTTTCATTGACTTTTCTGACTGAGGGACAAACTATGGATGCTGCTAATAAAGTAGCAGTCATAAAAGCAAAATTTTCCAGTAATCACAGTTAACCTCTAGTATTTGTCATTCAACAAATACAAACATCTGAAGTCAAATGTTTTCTTCTTTCAATATTGGAGGATCCCATCAGATGGTGGTATAACCATCTGCAGGCTCCAGGGGCTTCGACATGTTGTCATGAACGGATGAAAGGGTTCAGTACAGGAAGATGGGAGGATGAATGTAAGTGTTTTATTGAGGGTTGCTCTTATTTATCTGCAATGTAAATGACGCCAAGATGCTTCTTGTGGAAGACTGAAAGGAAGCATGATTTTCACATAATTTATTACAGATTTCTTTTTTTTCCCTTTCCCTCACAATGGTTGTGTTTAAAGGGAAAAAAGTCCTAGTAGATTTGTTCATTGGGAATCACTGTGCCACAAATGTATGAAGTGTATGAAGTATAAAGTATATGAGATATACTCAGCATTTTCCTATGATAGGTTCATGATCCTTTAATAAAATATTATAAAGAATTTTACCCATTCTCGTTTTACGTAATTACGATATAAAAGGAACATTTTGAAAGGATTTATGTAAACTTAAAGTAGATTTCAGATGTTTGCTTTATGAGAGAAATATTTGAGGAGGTGCTACATAAGGCAGTGGAAATGTTTGCTTTATGTATTTTAAAGTATTTTATGGCATTTTGTTTGTTTTTCAGCATCAAGCCAATCCCGCCTGAAGGAATCAAGTCGAATCCTTCCAAGCGACATAGAGACCGACTCAATACCGAGTTGGACCGTTTGGCAAGCCTGCTGCCTTTTCCACAAGATGTTATTAATAAGCTGGACAAACTTTCCGTTCTTAGGCTCAGTGTCAGTTACCTAAGAGCCAAGAGCTTCTTTGATGGTAAGACAGAAGGGTTTAATTTTTCTGTAATCACTTATAAAATACTTCTGTTGAATTTGGCTGTTTCTGCGTCAGTGTTGAAAACGGCAAGAATTAGCCATATGTGAAAAAGTTTTGTTTATTGCTATATAGTATGAAAGCCAAATATCTAGTATTTCCAAAAGTCAGTTTTGCAGATTTATTCACCAGATTTATTGACTAAACAGGTGCTGCCATTAAATGATAATGTGGTATCATTCTTTGAAAAATTGTGTACTTGGAACTTATGCTCATATTAAGTATGTCAGTTCCCAGTTCTACTTCCTTTTCTAATTCACTTTTTAAGAGCCTCTCTCTCTCTCTTTTTTTTAAATGGTAAGAGTAAAACACATGTTAATGACTATGGATTGCCTTCAGGCTATTTATATGGATATGTCATTTCATTTATTAAATTCATAGTTAGGTATAATTCTGCTTTGTATTAACTCTGTTTATCTAGGAAAACGTAATTAAAAGTTTTCTTTTCCCCTGAAAAGGGCATTTCATTATAGGAGTCAATAGGATGTAATTCTGCACTGTGCTACTGACAGACTGAAGAATCAAACCAGATAGCATCCTCGAACCTCAGTTTACTCAGCTGCAAAGCCAGAGATTTGAGCTAGGTGACATGTGTTACCTTTAATCATACAGTATTTCCTAGTTGTGAAGAGTAGCTCTGATCTGGCCAGTAAGCACAGATTTGAAGATAATGATTTCAGGTGTTCATGGGAGACACTTAAATTTACCTGATTTGCATAAAAAGTCTTTAAATGTTCAGTTTTCACCTGTAGCAGAGCCTTCATCTTCTAGATGAGTTATGTGATATTTGTGTGTGGTGTGTGTGTGTGTTCATCAGCTATATAGCCATTTTACAATAGAGCTGAAACTAGAACCCAGGTTTCCAGATTCCCTGTATTGTTTTCCTGACTGTGTCTCAATTACTTCTCTTTCCTGGGAACCTTCTGTATAGCAAAATCCTGAGAAATTTTCCCTACATCCACAGTTCTCTAAGTATAGTCTGCAGACAAGCAACACTAGCATCACCTGGGAACTGTGGGAAATGTCAGACCATGGGCCCACTCCCAGTCCTAGGGCATCGTAAACCGTGGTGGTGGGGCTGGGTCTGCATGCGCAGGCCCAGGAGCCCCTGTGGTTGATCGTAACCCAAGGCCACTTCCAGCTCCGTGGCACGTTGTCCTGATCTCCAGTACGTGTTCCCTTGCTGTGCGTACCGCTTGACCTGTGGTCAGGGTTCTGTGACATGTAAGATGTGCTCTCTGCTCTCAGAGTTCACAATCTAGAAGTCAGAGAGGCATTATTCCTTGATTCTGGTAATGATGTGTTGATGTGAGTCATTTTGCCTTTTTATTTCCTGCTGCTCCATAATGAGAAATCAAACTGTATGTTAAAAAGAGAAAAAATACAGGTTGTCCCTGTTGAGAAGTAGTGGAGTAGAACCAGAGCTGCTTAGTGAGTTTGCAGCCAGCATGCCATTTAATACTAACATAATTACTGCCTTTCTAGGCTGTGTGTGCATGTGTGCATACATGCACATATATATACATACACATTAATGCACGTGTATATTTAGTGTATAAACTTACATACATTTTTTCATGATTAGACATACATCCTGTTCAATATCTCAAGTAAAGGAGTTTCCAAAGAATGTCATAGTGTAGCTGGAGTTCTTGTTGCAGAGTATTTTCTTAGCTCTTCATTAATGAGTTTGTGTATTTTTTTATTCTGGTTTGGCAAATTTGACAGTAGACTCTTAATCCCTTGTTTGCATATAAATTATATTATCTTGAATTTTAGGCCCTTTGTGTTACTGGTTTTTGAACTTCAGTGTGCATCAGAATAACCTGAAGAGCTTGTTAAAAAGGCACTTTCTGAGGCGTGCCCCTTTTATGCTGATTCTACGTAGTTCTATGTAGAACCCTGGAATCTGTATTTTTAATAAGCACCCTAGACGAGTGTGAGACAGTCATATAACTTGGCCTTGATTATACCCTGAATTACTTTTTTAAATCATTGTTATACATTTGCCTTTGGAAAGACAATCCCAAATATACAAAATTTTAGGAAGACTGTAAATGTGTTTGCTTGGGTTTCAGAGGGATGCGTTTCCTAAGCAGTTTCTTAGATTGTTCAGATACAAGAGTTAGGTGGGAGGTGAGGGGAGTAATCAGTGAAAAAGATACTGAAGTGTCTTGTTCAGACCACCGGTGGTCTAGGAGGGGAATGCAATCTTTGAGAGAACAGAGGGAGTAAAAATCTTAAAGTAGTAATCCTTATGACCTGAAGAAACACTAAATGTGAACCAGACTTGGAGGAGGCTGATAGTGATTAGGATTTTTGTGTGCTAAAACCACTATTAGGGAAATGGTATAGCGAAGCGGAGGGAAGCTCAGAGTGAATAACAGGATGCAAACAGGGGGTGTGTGAATTCCTGCGGAAAGGACAACATAAACCAGTAATCATACAATCTTGTTAAAAAGGAAACTCGAGTTTTACTGTAACAATAGATATTTTTCCAAGAAAATACATCTATTTATTGCAAGTTTAAATAATCCAGCTTGGATGGATCTTCTTAAACTTTGGAGCCAGGACTGTCCTGCTTAAGCAATACTTAAAAGTTTTTATGTACAATACAAATATTTAACCATATGTAATTAATTAAAACATTCTAAAATACAGCTTTGAAGTGTTTGAACGAGACTTAGCTGTTTTTCAATTATGTTAAGGTTAGAAGCAGTTTATTTACAATATTAAATTAAAAGTATTTTATAATAAAGTTAGTAACTCAAGATTGTGCTTTATTCTAAATACTGTGCAGATTCTGAATTGACAAAGAAGAAACAGGGAAGAGACGCTTCTGCCCTCTGATAGCTCACAAGGTCTAATATTTCAGGAACTGACACGCAGTATGTGAGAATCTTTGAAAATGTACATATTAAACATTTGTAATGCAACATTTAAGGAGTATTTTCAAGGGCAATAAAATACTACTTAAATACTGCTTAATATATACTAGTTAGTTTGGATTTCAACTAAAGAAGTAATTGACAGAAACTTCGAATTTTTGATCCTTCAAAACTCTTGAACTGCACATGTTGTAGACAGTAATGCTCAGAGAATTGTTTTCCGGTTTGTACTCCATGTTTATGCTGCAGATGAAGTAATCATTATAAAATGTTTTATAATACAGTGCTTTATTTTGGGGGTGCACTTAAACATGCCATAGATTGCCTCTTTCTCTCACTAGAATGGAAGTTCCTTGAGAATATTGTGTTTACTGCTAGATCTTAAACTCTTAAAACAATGCCTGCCACATAGTAGGCATTTAATACATTACTTATCAACTTAATTTCACTAACTTATGTCTGAAAGGCAGTGTAAGATTCATACTGCATATTCTAGGTGATGTGTTTAGAAATATATTTCTGGGGCTTGGTTTAAGATTTTATTTACTGTTTCCAGATAATCTGTTAATAGCCAGTTTGCCCTTGTGGTTACATCAGTTATTTTATTCTTGCTCTGTAAATATCCAGATGCAAGAAATGACTTTTTTAATTGAATTGTTGCAGTTAGCAATTTTTCGCAGGGTCTCTGATGGGCTGGATCAGAGAGTGAATTGTGTACGAGTATTTAAGGACTCAAATGTCCAAGCCCTGGATGTCTTTCTGAACCGACTCGTGTCATCTGTGTCCTTTCTCGGTGCTTTCAGGCTGCCCGTCGCGGTCCCCAGCCATACTCTCTGCTCCTTTGCCATCGCTTTATATCCGTCATCTTGTTCCTGGGCCACTGCACCTTTTCTTCTTTGCTGGATATTCCCTTTGTACTTCCCAGCAGTCTGGCAATCTTCTTACATTTTTTATTTTCCTCCATGACATGTACAAATAGGACTCTGGGTTTAAAATATCACCCCCTTTGGAAACTTGGGATATGAAAAATTCCAGAATGAGGTGGCAGTGTATTGTTTATTTCTGCACAATGGACATATTTAGACATGCTTGAGGATTAATAATATGGTAATAACAGAAATAACAGATTAGCTAAAATAGTAGAATCTGCTTAAGTTCTATTCAGTTTCCTCAGCAGCACTGCTTGTCTATGTTGCTTTCTATTCTCCCCTGCTGCTTCTTATTTTTTAAAGACTCTTAATTATTGTCTTCTCTAAATTATTATTATGTTGTTGACGTGTTTCTGGAGAACCTTTTTTGTTGTTAGCAAAGAACAGAAATCCAAAATCGCTGTTTTCTGATGCCA
>PVKM010049256.1:0-10978 GCA_004027735.1 Carollia perspicillata
AAACAAACAAGCAAGCAAAATATAACCAAAGACATTGAAATAGAAAATGGGGTGACAGTAAACAGAGGGGAGAAGGGAGGGAATTTCAGGAAGAAAAGGAAAGGGATTATAGGAACAAGTATAAAGGACACATGGACAAAAACTAAGGGGGGGATGCAAATGGGAGGGAGGTGGGGAGCACTGGGGGGCGGACTGGGATACAAGTAAAAGACAAAAAACTGTACTTGAATAACAATTAAAATTTAAAAAAATTAAAAAGTGATGTGTATTTTCAGTGGCTGACCTTATACATGTTCTCTTTATGCCAAGCCATGAATAAATGTTAGGATCACCCCAAACCCACTTACATGAAAAACTTAAGGCTTACATGCAGCCACTACTCATCAGAATAACCCTGTTATTGTTTATGTATAATGCATTTACTGATGGGTCAGTACCTGTGTCTTTTGTTTATTTAATATTTTTAATATTGTCTGGTGGCTAAAAACACTATTTCTCACTAAATGGGACTCAATGAGAATAATAAAGTAATGAAAGAAGATTAGAATATAATATCTTATATTGTCTTTCATTTTACAAATTTTGTATGATATCGAATTGTCTTCATTAGATGATGAAAGGAAAGAAAGTAAAACTTTCATTTCTTTTTCTCATTTTAGATTTTTAAATACATTCTTCTTCCAGCTTTTAGTATAAAGTGTTCCTGAATTGCTAGAATAGATCAAGTCCCCCTTACTATTTTCTCTCAATCATCATAAAGCTAACATTTTGTATCTAATCATTTGTGGTATCTGATCCACATTGGTCTATTTCTTTAACTATTATGTTCTGTAGAGCAGAAACTATATCTGTTTTTATTTACCATTGTATCTCCAATCTCTTCCATAATGCTTAAAAGATTACATTAGCTATGTAATTTTCCATTAGCAGTTTGTTTCCTGGCCTTGTTTTTCTTTCCTAATGCTTAAAAGGGTAGTCTGCTCAACAAACATTTGTATTATAGATTATGTTAATTAATACCTGTTATAATATCTGAAACAAATCTGACCTTGAATAAATATATGCATTTATTCATAAATGCATGAATGAATAAATGAACTTTACTTCAGAAGTTGTTCCAAGAGATTCTAGGCAAAGCATAAGTGATATCTATTTATTAATTTACCCCAGAAATATTTACTAACCACCCACTATGTGTCAAGTATTCTTCCAGAGACTGAAGATAGAATAGTGAATAAAAAAGAATATATATTCATATGCCCTGGCTGGTGTGACGCAGTGGTTGAGTGCCAGACTACAAATCAAAGGGTCACCAGTTCAATTTGCAGTGTAGGGCACATACCTGGGTTGCAGGCCAGGTCTCCAGTAGGGGGCACACAAGAGGCAACCACACATTAATGTTTCTCTCCCTCTCTTTCTCCCTCCCTTCCCCTCTCTAAAAACTAAATAAATAAAATCTTTTTTAAAAAAGGACCCCCCAAAACCATCAAATTGAGAGTATTACTCCAGAGTTTCTAAAGCACTGTATCTTCCAGAAATAGAAATATAAATGTAACTTACTGTGTGCAAAGACCACAGTAGCCATCCCAGTCTCTTTCCCTAGCTGTTCCACCACTTGGCAATATGATTTTCGAAAAGAAAGACATTTAATATCTGAGAATTTGTGGAGCCTTATGTAATTTTGTAATATGTAATTATGTAATATCATTATGTACTATGTAATTTTGTAATAAGTAATTATGTAATTACATAATTTTATGTAATTATGTAATATCTGAGAGATGAGAATGGTCCTCATCTCTCAGATCCCTACTAGATCTCAGAGTTTGTAAGTCTAGATTAAACATGTTTTAAATGAAATGGGTCCATGGAAATTGACTAGAAAATTGAGTATTGAATGAGAATCCTTTAGAAAATTTAGCCATCATAACATATTAAATAATATCTAGAATAGAAAGCTAAAAAAAGGCATCCTAAAGAAACTGAATGATCTGCATTCATGAGAGCTCCTAAAGGAGACTCAAGCCTAGGGAGACGGGGAACTCTAAAAGGTGCAACAGCTAAATGGCTACAATTTTCTATTTATGTCCTCAGGTCTGGAAGCACTTGAAAGCAACACAGACATCATCACAGTAAATGGGACTCTGGGGGAACAAGTTACTTTCCCTTTGTGTATCCAAGAATTAGAGCAAGTTACTAACATTGCTTGGATGAATTCCAAAACTTCTGTTGCTCTCATAGTAGTACCAGACTCAGGAAGAGTACCCCAAGTTACTGTGACCCATGAAAATTATTATGAACGAATAAATGTTTCACATCAGAACTACAACCTGGAGATCAGCAATCTGAGAATGGAAGATGCAGGGATCTACAAGGCTGACATCAATGTAAAGAACTCTAAAATGAAGAGCACCATCACCAGGAGCTACAGCCTTCAAGTCTATCGTAAGTTGTGGGAAGATAGAGGGCTTGCCTTTTATTTTCACTTTGCAAACTTGCTATTAAAGAACAGCTGTATTTCTGACTATTGGGTTCACTAAATCACTTGTACTTATAAATACTTATATAACTATATTAATAATTTTCAAGAGGGTGTGGCTTTGCTTGCTTTTATCTACATAATTTTCCATTAGTAGTTTGTCCTGCAGCCTTATTTTTTTTCCTATAAAATGTCAGTTGTCACATTACTCACTTCCTGTAGTTATTGTAAGGATCAAATGAGATAGAGTATGCAAGATATTTTTTTAAAAAACTTTTTATTTTGAAATAATTACATGTGCATAAAAAGGTATAAAGACATGTACAGGGAGTTTCTGTGCCCACTGCTCTCAGTCTCTCCCAACAATAACATCTTATACAACTATAGTACAATTTCAAAACCAGGGAATTGACATCAGTAAAACAAATGAAGCTTACTTATATTTCACCAGTTTTAAAGGCACTCATTTATGTGTGAGCATATGTGTCTGTCACTCTGTGCAATTTATTCACACATGTTGCTTCATTTAACTACTACCACAATCAAGCTACTTAACTGTACCATGGCCAGGAGTTCCTCATCCCTTTACAGTCATCCATTACTTCCCCCTTTCCCTTCCCAAATTCCTTAATCCATTGTGAACATCCATAATTATGTTATTTCCCAAGTGTTTACACAGATGGAATCATGCAGTTTACATGCTTTTGACAATATCTTTTCTCATTCAGTGAAATTTCTGTGAGAGTCCTAATTATTTCAAGTATCAATAGTTTATATCTTTTATTGCAGGATAGCATTTCATGGTATAGACATACTAGTTTCTTTAACCATTCACCTATTGAGAAATATTTGTTGTTTCTAGTTTGGGACTATTGCAAGTAAGCTGCCATGAATATTTGGGGGTTTTTATTGTTGTTCAAGTACAATTGTCTCCATTTTCTCCCCACCACTTCCCCCCACCCCACCCATCCCCACCTCCCGCCCTCCATCTTACCTGCTCTTTGGCTTTGTCCATGTGTCCTTTATACATGCTCCTTGACAACACCTCCCTTTTTCCCTCTCCTGTTATCGCCTCCCTACTCCCCACTGATTAATGTCAGTTTACTCTTTATTTCAATGTCTCTGGTTATATCTTGCTCACTTGTTTGTTTTGTTGATTAGATTCCACCTATAGGTGAGATGATATGGTATTTGTCTTTCACCACCTGGCTTATTTCAGTTAGCATAATGCTCTCCAGATCCACCCATGCTGTCGGGAAGGGTAGGAGCTCCTTCTTTCTTTCTGCTGTGTAGTATTCCGTTGTGTAAATGTAGCACAGTTTTTTGATCCACTCATTTACTGATGGGCACTTAGGTTGCTGCCAGCACTTGGCTATTGTTAATTGTGCTGCTCTGAACATTGGGGTACATAGGTTCTTTTGAATTGGTGTTTCAGGATTCTTAGGGTATAATCCCAGCAGTGGAATAGCTGGGTCAAAAGCTGCCATGAATATTTGCATACAAGTTTCTGCCTGAAATAAATTTTTGTTTCTCTAAGGCAAATGTCCAAGAATGAAATCATATGGTAAAACCATTTTTTTCTTTTAAACATTTATTATGTAAAATACACATGGCATAGCATTTTAATATTTTAACCATTTTGAAGTGTACAGTTTAGTGGTATTAAGTACATTCACTTTGTTGCATAATGATCACTGCTATTCATCTTAGAACCTTTCCCCTCTTTTAAGTAGATTCTATCTTCTAGAAAAGTTTTAAGTTCTTAGAAAAATTGAGTAGAAAATACAAAGAGTTCCCATATGTACCCTGCCTTCATTCACTCACAGTCTCCTTAATTGTCAACATCCCCACCAGAGTCATACATATGTCACAATGAATAATGGACATTGATGCATCATTATCATCCAAAATCCATAATTTACATTAGGTTCATTCTTGATGTTGTTGTATACTCTATTAGTTTTGGCAAATATATAATGACATGTATTCAGCATTATAGTTTCATGCAGTAGAGTTTCACTGCCTTAAAAATCCTCTATGGTCTGATTATGTATCCCTCCCTCCCCCTAGCCCTTGGCAACCACTGATCTTTCACTGTCTCCACTGTTTTTGTCTTTTCTAGAATGTTATATTGTTGGAATCATACAGGGTACAGCTCTTTCAACTTGGCTTCTTCCACTTAGTAATATGCATTTAAATTACCTCCATTTCTTTTCATGGCTTTATAGCTCTCTCCAGATCTTAGAACTTACAAGAAACATTTTTTGTTTTTAAAGAAATGCCAAACTATTTTACATTCCCACCAGCAATGCATGAGTAATCCATTTTCTTCACATCCTCAGCATCATTCTATGTTATCACTATTTTTCATTTTGGTTACTCTGATGGAAATATGACAATATCTCACTTTGGTTTTAATTTGAATTTCACTAATGGCTATGACAAAGTGCTTGTAAAAGGTAAAATATTAAAACCATCATCCTCATTAAAATTTCTACAGTTCCATGGGAGATATGCACGGTGTATTATGCAATGCTATTCAAAGTATGGTCTGTGCACTGGCTGCATCAGCATCACCTGGGAATTTGTTGGAAATGCAAATTCTCAGGCACTACCACTTACCTTTGATGGTGAAGCCAGAAGTCTGTGTATTAACACTGTCTGAACTATTCCTATGCGTGCTAAAGTTTGAGAAGCAGTAATCTAAAACTTCATAGTCTAATACGGTAGGCACTAGCCACACATGGCTCTTGAGTATTTGAAACGTGGTGTGTTTAAATTGAGATGTGCTTTAAGTGTAAAATACACACCAGATTTTAAAGCCTTAGTACCAAAAAATTCCATAAAATACATCATTAATAATTTTATATTGGCTACAGGTTAAAGTAATAACATTTTGGATACATTTAGCTAAATAAAATACATTATTAAAATTAATATCACCTCTATTATTTTAATGTGGCTATAAGAAAAAATTTAAATGATAAAAAGAGAAAATTTTTAAATTATATAAGTGACTCATGTTTTATTTGTGTTGGGCAGCACCAATTTTTAGTATAGAGATATATTTGAGCTATGTCTCAAGGATTTTACCATTCATCTGCCTCAGCAGGAGAACTTCAGAAAACCATATGGCAATAGATACAATTCAGGTACATAGTTAATCCACTAAAATTCAAGTTCCATAAAGGCAGGACCCTTTATATGAAGTCCATCACTATATCCCCAACACAAACACTCTCAAACACATAGTAGGTATTCCAGGAGCATTTGTTGAATGAAAGAATGAATGAATCATAATAGTCCCAAGTTCTAAACAGTACCTGACAACTGTTTAAGTGCTTTATTAATATAGCAGGTTGTACCTGAATGGAAGGCCTATAGTAGAAAGAACATTAATGTTGAAATGAAACCTTTTGCCAGCTGTGTGTCCTTGAGCAAGTTGTTTACCCTCTGTGAGCCTTAGTTTCTGCATCTATTTAATGTAGATTATAATAGGTAGGGTTAAAGGAGATAGTGTTAGTTAAG
Source organism: Carollia perspicillata (assembly GCA_004027735.1). Taxonomy (NCBI): domain Eukaryota; kingdom Metazoa; phylum Chordata; class Mammalia; order Chiroptera; family Phyllostomidae; genus Carollia; species Carollia perspicillata. The sequence continues at coordinate 6,008 of PVKM010049256.1, forward strand.
CTCCCCGTACAGTTCATGCTCTTAAAGTAGATGCTCAATAACTAGTAGTCACTATTAATTTTTTAATACTTAGCTCCCTCTTAAATTGTATTTATAAAGGACTTCCTAGATGAATAAGGCTCTGAATTGGGCATGAGTGACATAGTCAAAGAACCATACCCAAATGTGTACACTTTAGAAAATATTTGACTCACCCAAGAACATTTGTGGAGAAAATAAAGAGGGCATTCAATTTTAAGATGTTTGTCTTCATAACTTTATACATTTAGTTTTACCCACTAAATCTTTAGGAGGTGTTGTAATGATTTGTAATTAGGGAAGACCACTACAAATCTTAGAGAAAGCTATATTGCCCATACAACAAAATGTGTACCTTGTGGTTAATTAGCTGAGAAGATAAAGAAAAACAAATTGACGTTTATTGAACACAATGTGCCTGGCATTCTACCACCTAACTTTTTAAAATATATAAACATTATACATATTTAGGCAATATATGCACAAACAGAGCAAAAGATATTACAGTGAAATGCAACTCTCCCTTCTCAGAGGTAGTCACTTTTACCAGTTGATTTTGTCTCTTCCATGGACAATAGATGATAGATGATAGATACATAGATAGATGATAGATAGATAGGTAGATATTTAGATGATAAATAGATAGATATTAGAGTGGTTTTTATATATAATAGCTCATTTAATCTTCACAAGCCTAGCAGGAGAACTTTGTTATCCTCATGTTATAATTGAGGGAACTAAATCTCAGTGAAACTGCATACCTTCTCCATCATTCTACAATTAGAGTGTAGTGGAGCCTGGATTCTGAATCAGGTCTCCATTGACTTTGATACTCATTGGCTTCAGAGAATGAAGGCCTGCCTGCCACTACTCTGACCTTTTCTGCCCAACACCTCTGTTCATGTAAGATCTCTATTGCTGCTAAGAAAAAAATGAGGTGGGATCCCATTCTTTACATCTATTTCTCACTTTGACACCCACAAAAAAAGTCTTTGTACAAATAACCAGAGACATTGAAATTAAGAACAAGCTGACAATAACCAGATGGGAGGTGGGAGGGGATAATGGTGGGAAAGGGGAAAGGATTTTAAGGAACACTTATGAAGGACACATGGACAAAACCAAGGGTGGGGGGTAGGATCAGGGGTGGGAGGTGGGGATGGCTGGGGTGGAGGGGAGTAGTGGGGGGGGATGGAGACAACTGTACTTGAGCAACAATAAAGATAAATAAATAAAATAAAATAAATAAGCAAATACCAAGCAGAGACTTAAACATTTTTGTAAATCAAGTTTCTAAAGAAACACAGACACACACACACACAATTTGGTTTATTTTGAAGTATACATATCTGTATCTATAGCTGTTATAGCTAATCAACATCTTTATTCTAAATTGATTAGAATTTTTTCTTGCCAAGCCATCACTAATTCCAATTTGGAATAGATCCCTCTAAGAAACTCTTAGGACCAGAAATTTTGGTTTTGATGAAATAAAAAATATTTATAGATTCTTATTTCTCATGTTCTCCTTCCTTACAAGTACAGACAAATGGTTCTTATACATACTTACCCTGTTCAATGTATTGCCCTTACAAACTTCACATTAATTAGAAAGTTACATGCTGGTTTCTTCTGACTTTTCTATTTCCTTTCTCAAACAGCTATAATGGAAGGAAGAAATCCCAACAAAGGAGCTTTGACAAGAATGAACTAAACTTATTAACTCTAAATGAGGTCATTTTTTATCTCTTGGTAAAAGATCTTTCCCTTCCTTCTGCCAGCTTCTTATCTAGCTATTACCTCAACCTAAATATTATTGTTCTTTGGGAACCCTTTACTAGTTTACAACTTTTACAATTTACTTTTTGGTGACTTTAGTGAAAACATTCTTGTAAATAAACTTTTAAGCAGGTTTTTACTGTTCACCCTAAGCACTTTCAAACACAGCAAAAGAACAAACTTTAAAGAAAACAAACATACACAAGAAAACAAAGCCAAAAAAATTTCAAGATTGTTTCACGCAGTGGTATACTGAAAATGTTCAACTGGTTGTCTTTTCTTAATGTATTTTATTGATTATGCTAACAGTTGTCCAGATTTCCCTCCTTTAGCCCCTCTTCCCTACACACCCTCTCCTACCTATCTTCCCTCTCCCTTAGTTCATGTTCATGGATAGTACATATAAGTTCTTTGGCTTCTACATTTCTATAGTATTCTTAACCTACTCCTGTCTTTCTTTTGGCTACCATTTATACTATTTATTCCCTATACCCTTACCCTTGACTCACCCATCACCCTCCATGTGATCTCCATTTCTGTGATTCTGTTCCAGTTCTAGTTGTTTGCTTACTTTGTTTTTGTTTTTAGATTCACTTGTTGATGGTTGTGAGTTTGTTGTCATTTTACTGTTCATATTATTGATCTTTTTCTTAAATAAGTCCCTTTAACATTTCCTGTAATGAAGGTTTGGTGATGATAAATTCCTTTAACTTGACCTTATCTGGGAAGTATTTTATCTGCCCTTCCATTCTAGGTGATAGCTTTGCTGGGTAGAGTAATCTTGGAGTAGGTCCTTGCCTTTCATAACTTTGAATATTCCTTTTTTTTATAAGATTCCACTTATAGGAAATGTCCAAAACAGGCAAATCCATGGGGACAGAAAGACTAGTTGTTGCTGAGGGCTGAGGGGGAACAGTGACTGCTAATGGGTGGGGATAGTGGCAATTTTTGCACAATTGTATCAATATACTAAAAACCATTGAATGTATACATTTTGGGTGTCTTTATGGTATGTAAATTATATCTCAATTTTTAAGTATTTTAACTGATTGTGCTATTACAGTTTTCCCAATTTTCCCCCTTTATCTTCCCTCTGCTCTGCCCTCCCAACCCTCCAGCATCCTCCCTCTTAGTTCATGTCCATGGGTTGTACATATAAATTCTTCGAGTCCTCTGTTTGCTATACCATTTTTTATCTCTCTCTGTCAGTTTTATGCTACTAATTATGCTTCTTCTTCCCTGTACCATTTCTCCCCTATTCCACCCTTCCCCTTCCCCACTGAACTCCCTCTGTGTGATGTCCATTTCTCTGTTTCTATTCCTGTTCTGGTTGTTTGCTTAGTTTTTGTTTTCATTGTTTTTCTATTCATTGTTTTTTTCTTTTAGGTTCATTTGTTAATAGTTGTGAGTTTGTTATCATTTTATTGTTCATATTTTTGAACTTCTCTTTCTTAGATAGGTCTCTTTAATATTTCACATAATAAGGGCTTGGTGATGATGAACTCCTTTAACTTGATCTTATCTGGGAAGCACTTTATCTGCCCTTCCATTCTAAATGAAAGCTTTGCTGGATAGAGTAATCTTGGATGTAGGTCCTTGCCTTTCATGACTTAGAATACTTCTTTCCAGCCCCTTCTTCCCTGTAAGGTTTCTTTTGAGAAATCAGCTGATAGCCTTAAGGGAACTCCTTTGTAGGTAACTGTCTCCTTTTCTCTTGATGATTTTAGGATTCTCTCTTTGTCTATAATCTTGGGTAACTTAAATATGATGTGCCTTGGTGTGTTCCTCCTTGGGTCCAACTTCTTTGGGACTCTCTGGGCTTCCTGGACTTACTGGAAGTCTATTTCCTTCACCAGATTGGGGAGATTTTCCTTCATTATTGTTCAAATAAGTTTTCAATTTCTTGCTGTTGTTCTTCTCCTTCTGGAACCTCTATAATTCAGATATTGGAATGTTTCAGGTTGTTCCAGAGAACCTTCAGCCTCTGTTCATTTTTTGGATTCTTCTTTCTTTGTTCTGATCCAGTTGGATGTTTATTTCTTCCTTTTTTTCCAAATCAGTGCTTTGAATCCTGGTTTCTTTCTTGTCACTGCTGGTTCCCTGAATATTTTGCTTTATTTCACTTTGGGTATCCCTTCATTTGTTTGTTTCATTTTCAACCAAACTCAACCAGATCTGTGAGCATTTTGATTACCAGAGTTTTAAATTCTCCATCACATAGGTTGGAAATCTCCTCCTCATTTAGTTCTCTTTCTAAGGTTTTGCTGTGTTCTTTCATCTTGGCCATATTTCTTTTTCTTGGCACACCTGATCTGAATACTTCTTTCCAGCCCCTTCTTGCCTGCAAGGTTTCTTTTGAGAAATCAGCTGATAGTCTTATGGGAACTCCTTTGTAGGCAATTGTCTCCTTTTCTCTTGCTGCTTTTAAGATTCTCTCCTTACCTTTAATCTTGGGTAATATAATTTTGATGTGCCTTGGTGTGTGCTTCCTTGGGTCCAACTTCTTTGGGACTCTCTGAGCTTCCTGGACTTTCTGGAAGTCTATTTCCTTTGCCAGATTAGGGAAGTTCTCCTTCATTATTTTTTCAAATAAGTTTTCAATGCCTTGCTCTTCATTTTCTCCTTCTGGCACCCTTATGATTCAGATGTTGAAATATTTAAAGTTGTCCCATATGTTCCTAGCCTCTCCTTGTTTTTTTGAATTCTGGTTCTTCATTCTGTTCTGGTTGACTGTATATTTCTTCCTTCTGCTCCAAACCGTTGATTTGAGTCCCAGTTTCCTTCCCATCACTGTTGGTTCCTTTTTCCTTTATTTCAGTTTTCATAACCTTCACTTTTTCCTCTATTTTGCAACCATACTCAACCATTTCTATGAGCACCCTGACTACCAGTGTTTTAAACTGCACATCTGATAGGTTAGCTATCTCTTTGTCACTTTGTTGTATTTTTTCTGGTGCTTTGATATGTTCTTTCATTTGGGTCATGTGGTCCTTTTTTTTTTGTGTGGTCTCAGCACACCTGTTACATAGTAAGTGGTGGAGCCTTAGGTGTTTGCCAGGGTGAAACAACCCATGTTGCTGCCTTGTGGCGCTGTATGTGGAAGAGGGGTCTGGGAGGGAACAATGCTGCTTTCTCAGCTCTTTGCCAGTTTTCAGTCACCTTCTCCACTATCCA
>PVKM010049257.1:0-10984 GCA_004027735.1 Carollia perspicillata
TGGATAGAACACCAGCAGCACCGGCTGGTCTGCACGCCTGGCCCCTCCGAGGGTGCAAGAGTTCCTGGGAAGGAGCTGGGCCCCCATGCGTGCCCCCGTGACTGCCGCGGGCTGGCACGCAGCAGGTGTGCAGTGCACTTGTGACGCATGAGCCCCGTGAGCTGGGGTCGGGGCACCAGATGGGGGACAAAGGGCGGCATCCAGGGGAGGGGATGAGAGCAGACTCTGAACGTGTCAGGGCACAGGGCTCACCCGGGGTGTCCAGGGAGGTGCTGGGGCCGCTTGGGCAGGAGCCCTATGGTCCCCTTTAGCTGCTCTAAGCAGGTGCGGGCCGTGACAGCTTGCTGAGACTCCTCCTCCTCGCTGGGCGGGCCGGGGTCTGCAGACAGTTTCAAGGGTGATCAGAAAGGCCTGCCCAGCCCACTATCTCCGAGGCTGCAGCAACACCTTCCCGGGGCCCCCCACTCTGCCCACCGGCCATTCCTGGTCCCCACCTTCCTGATCCTCGGGAGCTCCAGGGGCCTTAGCCCCCTCGACGGGCAAGGGGCTGGCGGCCTCTGGCTCCTTCTTCTTCACTTTCTTTGCCTTCTTCTGCTTAAATTCTTGCAGGTCCCACTCCAGGTCCCAGAGCCAGGGGTCTTCTTTGTACCTGCACAGCCAGTCCACCAGGGCACGGCTGAGCCCAGGCCCCCCACCTGCCTGTCCCCTGCCTAGGCCCACCCGCCCACCCGAAGCCAGGCTACCTGTCCCCTGACAGCAGCTGGCAGGCGTCGTTGGCCAGGTCCATCAGCGACTTCTTCATCTCCCGCTGCAGCTCCTCGTAGGTGCTCTGCGCCTCTGCCAGGTAACGCTCCCAGTTCTGGTTGACAGGCAGGTAGGAGACCCCCATCTCCAGCATGCCAGCCAGAGTCACTGGGTGAGGACACCTTGGGGGCAAACACCGGGGGCGCCATCAGTGACCACAGGGGGCGAGGCTCGGGCCCCATCCCCGAGCCCCGACCCAGCCGCCCACACTGCACAGCTGGGCAGTCAGACAGAGGGGCGCTGACCCCGCCCGGAGACCCTGGGGAAGCCCCTGCAGCTCTCTGAGCCTCCGCCTTCCTCTGCGCACCACCAGGGGCGCAGCCACGCGCCACCCAACAACCGGGATGTGCTCTGAGAAATGCGCCAGGAGCTGACCCTGCCGTGGTGTGAATGCCGCCGTGCGCCGACACCACCGAGACGGGACAGCCGGCGGCTGCCTGGCCACACGCCTGGGCGGCAGGTGTCCGCACTGAGCACGGGAGGCAGCTATGGCGCATCTAAATGTGGGGAAGGCGCAGTGAAACACGGTGGGAACGTGACACGGCGCAGAGAGAACCCGGACAGGCCACCGGAGGGCCGCTAGAGCTGACGTGCGAACTCGGTGACAGCGTGGGACACAAAGCCATTCAGAGGGCGGCTGCATCGTTCTGCACCAGTAGCAAACCCTAAGAGAAACTAAGGGGACAGTCCCAGGTACTGCCGTGTTGAAAAACGAAACGAAACCATCCAGGAATGAAGGAGCTGAAAGACCTGCTCTCAGAAGAGCGTCAGACGGTGAGGAAAGAAAGCGAGGAAGGTGCGAGGGAGTGGAAGCAGGCGCCACGTCCAGGGAGGGGAGGCCCTGCCGTCGTCACGGCGTCCGCACCGCCCAAAGCAGTGCCCAGGGTCAGCGCGGCCCCCACCAAAACAACGGCAGTCAGGGGTACCTCGGTGCTTCCCCAACTGGAACACCGAGGCCCAGAGGAACCGAATAACCTGCCCACAGGCGAACAGGCTGGTGCCGACCGGAGCCGCGTCCGGCCAACGCTTCTGACACTGAGCCCGCCCTGAGTCTGACTCACTGGCTAGCACGGCCACGATGCAGGGGGCCCTGAGCTCTGGCCCTGGGCGCAGAGTGGGTGCCGGATAAGCTGGGACCAGGCACAGGAGGCTCCAGCATGGCCTGCGGCGCCCCCTGCGGGACCTCTGCAGAAACCCAGGGCCCGGGCAGAGTGGCTGTACCCCCACCGGTGACAGAGGCCCAGGTTCCCACAGGGGCGCCCGCCTCACCTCTCCAGGAAGAGTGGCAGCTGCTGCTGGAAGACCTGGTAGGTGGCCCACACGTCCTGGGCACAGTACTGCATCAGGTCCTGGCACAGGTGACAGGGAGGCGCTGGGTGGGCAGCCGTCCCACTACCACCGCCGGGCCCGGGGTCAGGTCTGGCAGCCGAGCGGCCCAGGCACCGCAGGGGGCCGGCCACAGCCCACTGCCCCAGAGCCCCCACCGCACCGTACCTGGAAGTTCTCCCGGACATCCCTCATGCTGCCCTTGACAAAGAGCTCACGGGGCTCCTTCCGGAGCGGAGGCCCGCCCACGTAGAGGCTGTGCACGTCTGCCAGGTTGTTGACACTGCTGATGTCCAGCCAGTCCCAGGAGGAGACCTGAGGGGCCGGGGCGAGGGGCACGGCCGATCAGCGCGGCCTCGGGCCAGACGGGCAGACTGGCGGAGGGTCCCGTGGCCCCCGCAGGGCACTCACCGCGGGGCCGTTGGCTTTGTTCCGGGGCTTCTGGCCTCGCTGGGTGTTGAGCGGGGCCTTGCGCTTGCCCTGCCTGGCTGCCATCCACAGGCTGCGCTGGAAGCTGCTGAGCCCCGAGATGGCCATGTGCATGCTCATGGTGTCCAGGAAGCGCGTGTGGGAGCCCTGCGGACGGGCTGCTGCTGAGAGGCCAGCGCCCGGGGCTCCGCACACCACCCCCCTCCCACCGCACAGCTCCGCCGCTGCAGACGGCACGCCTTCGTGTTTGCTCATGCTTAGTCCTTGACCTGTGGGGGACCCGCCTTCCCGAACCCCAGCCACTCTCGACGGTGCAGACGAAGCTCGATCCCAACACCCAAGTCCTTCCCGGCGTCCAGCAACTACCCCGAGGGGCACAGAGTCGCCAAAACAAGGCCTCCCGAGCTACTGGGCTGGGCCCCCAGCACCGCCACTCACAAGCCATAGGCTAAGGCCGCTCTCCCCAGCTGCCTGTTGCCCAGGGCTGCTGGAGAAGGCCCCGACACAGCACCCTCCACAGAACGGGGAACTGCCTCCACTGGACACCAGGCGTGGTCCCCGGTGCCTGACGTGCACACGGGCCAGGCTCTCTGCAGAGCCCCAGGAGAGCTGCTCCTCCCTCTTTTCACAGACGGGGAAACTGAGGCTCAGGGTGCTGAGGTGCTCACAGCGCTTGTCTACGGCTGGGCCAGGGCGGACGCCCAGGCTTCGAGGCCCAGAGCCCCGCTGCACTGAGCTCAAACAGGCCACACAGAGAGAAGGGCCACGCATCTGGTGACAACCCGGGCTCTGGAACGGGCAGGCCCTGGGGACAGAGCAGTGGAGCACGGGGGCCGAGGGCAGAGTCTGCCGGCAGTGCCCGCCCCATCACGGAGGGCAGTGGGCCCCGGGACCCTCACCTGGACCAGGTACTGCTCCCTGACGTGGGCTCGGTCGAAGGACACGTTGTGCCCCACCACTAGCTGCTCCTGCCGGCCCCGCTGGTCAGGGCCGCCGGCCCGGGCAGGGGCCTCCAGGGGAATGAGGTCAGCCGGCGACAGCTGGCTGGTCCAGGAGTAGCGCTCTTCCACCAGCCGCCGGCTGCACCAGGAATACCTGCGGGAGGCGAGAGACCCGCAGCTTCAGTCCACAGGCGGGGGACTTCCACCCCACAACGCCCGCCACACGCCTGCCGCCACGTGCCCGGTCACACTAGCGGCTGGGGACCCCAGTGAGACCAGTGGGTGGTGCCCCTAGCCCTCACAGAGCTAGAGGTCAGGTGCAGCTATGGGGCGGGGCGGTGCCAGAAGCTTCTTTACTTCCACAGGTGAAGACGGTGCAGAGGGGCCCCCACACGGGGTGCCCCGCACTCAGCCTGCGTGCTGGCCCAGGTGCTGGCCCCGTGGTGCTGTATAAAGGCAACTGACCCCTCACGTCTACAAACACAGAACAGCTCAGGGCTCAAAGCCTGGTATGCGAGAGAAGCAATTATAATAGAACCCAAGGTGGAAGTTTGTTGTTGTTTTTTTAAATTGAAGGCGGCAGAAAAAAAGAACAAAGACAGACCCATGTGGCACCCATGTGCGTGATGAGTCACCTGGTGTTGGGGAACACGCCAGAGGACGAATAGCAAGGCACGTACTCGGAGGGTCTGCGCCTCCTGAGCTCAGTGGGGCCCAGGAAAGTGACAGGACAGAGGGGACGTCCTCAAATCGCACACAGGGCTGGGGGGGGGACAGGGGCCGGTGGCTGCCTGCTGAGGGTCTGACGGGGGTCAGAGAAGGCCAGCATCTGCTCAGGGTTCACTGGGATGAGCGTGGGGACTGCCACTGAGGGAAGCTGTGTGCCGCAGGGTCAAGGCCAGTCAGTGTCACAGTGAGTGACGAGGCCACCTGTGTGGCCACCACAGCTGAAAGGAGCTCCCTGCAACCCTTATGTGTGGGAGGAGGGGTTATATCTGCCACCAGTTTCAACAAACATAAAACTAGGTTTGGGGCGGGGAGCAGACAGAGTCCCTGGTTTGACAGCGGGTAAAATCTAGCTGGCCCTCCAAGGGTGGAAAGACGCTGGGGGCCTCAGGCGAAACCTGCTCCCCTGCCATTTGGCCCGGGAAAGCCCTTGACAGCGCCCCGGAGGGACAGGCTGCAGGGTGTCAGCTGTCGGAGGCTGCGGCGAAGACAGAAACCTGGGTCACACTGGTGACAAGATGCAGGTATGCAGCTGTGCATGACACAATACCTTTGACGGGTGATTAAAAAAAGGAGCAGAAAAAAGCCCAAACACAAACACCTTCGGTAAACAGAAGGCGAGTCAGAACCAATGCCCTTAATATTCCATCTTCCCCGCCAAGCTCAGGTGGATGCGGACGGCCAACGCCCTGCCCAGTGGCCTCTGGGAGACTGCCCTAAAGGCTACCCAAGGCTTCCCCTCCCACTGGACACTGAGGGCTGGTCGGGCACGTGATGTTTCACAGCCACGTGGCAGGGACGTGTCCAGGTTGAAGGGGGACCACTACGGTGGCCCCATCACGCCACCTCCCTCCCCCACCACAGTCACTGTGAGCCCGGGCCTCTGCACCCAGTGTCGCCAGCTAGAATGGAACCTACCAACCGACCGAGCAAGACAGGCAACAAGTCAGGAGAGGGAGTGAAAGGGGACTTCAGTTAAACTGTCCAAAAACCACCAAGAGATCAAAAAACAAGTCATCCTTGTCGGTGTCCCAGTTGTCTTTCGGCCACCACGGCCTCCTTTACCCTGCCGATCGCCATCTGATCGAGTCACGTGGTGCTGAGCACCGAGCTACCCCCGCCGACTGGAGCTAAACCAATGAGGAGGCGTCCAGTCTCGCCCTTCCAGCCACTACTGCCTGCCTTCCCCATTCAGCCTCGTTCCCTGCCATTTTTAATGGCACATGTAACATTTCGCAGCTTTCTTTGCAAAGATGGAGTTTCCCGAGGGAATACAGAGAAGTGCCAACTTTTTGGCTGGCCAGGTCTGAGAGCATTAAGGTTGTAAGAAGTATCTGAATCCTGGAATGAAGACTCGAAAAGGGCAGACAGAAACGGTGCTGCCATCCTTGTTTCAGAGACTTGGGCAGCACTTAGAAAGTTACTCACAAAGAAAAGGAGGAGACCGAGTACACCCTTTGGGGACCGCACTGCCTGCCTGGGAGGCTGAGGAAAGGAAGCAGCGTTTCTCAGCTGGGAGTGGTCAGGGGGATGCTACCTGGGGAAGGGGGAGATCTGGAAATGTTAGGGGGTGGTCTGGCATTTAAGGGAGCTGCAGGGGTGCTGATGTCTTTTCTTGCCTAGGATAGTCCCCCAAAAGGGAGACTTCTCCTGCCCAAAATACCCAACAGCATCCCCAGAGAGAAGCGGTGTCCAAACGTCTTGGACTAACATGTTTAACACCAGATCAAGGTGTTCTCCGGGGGTCTCCCAGTGCACCTCCACGACAGTAGTCTACTGGGACCTGACCCCTGTCGCCACCTGACATCTGCCTGGGAGTTTGTTTCCTGCCTGGATCTTCTGTCCATGAGCGCCGGGGCCCATACTGTTTTAGCACAGGGGGACACCCATCCGCAGGCGCACCCACATAGAGAACACAGTGAGAGCTCAGTACATGTTCACTGAACCAGTTGCCAGGCACGTAGGCTGGGCCCCCCCATGTGCCGTAAAGTCCCCGGACCCCAGACCGCACTCACCAGGCCGAGGGGGATATGGCCACCGCCAGCGTGGGGCACGTTCCCTCTGCCAAGCAGACCTCCACGTCGAACACCAGGGCCCGCTCCTCGGGGATGGCCACGGGTTCGGCCTCCCCCGCGGGGCCGTACCGGGTCCAGCCCTCCGCCCAGGCCCAGCTCGGCGGCATGGGGGGCAGCTGGGCCTGCAAGAGCGAGTAGGCCGCCTCCAGGTAGGGCAGGCTCTGCTTCTGGGCCAGGAGGCGGAAGTGCTGGTCCAGGTCGCCCCCGTAGAGCGGCGGCAGGCGCAGCTCCACGTCGGGCAAGGGCGCTTCCGGCTGCCCCCAGAGCCCGTGCTTCTGCAGGTGCTCGACGCTGCGGCGCACCGCGGCCTCGTCGGGCGCCTCCCCGCGGAGCCCGAAGATTTGCTCGTGAAGCCCTCTGGACAGCATCTGGATGTGCAATGGGTTGTACCGCAGCTGCCCGCCTTCCGAGGACGGCACTTGCGGCTGCGGCGGCTGCGCGTCGCTGGAAACGGGGACGGAGACGGAGCTGGAGGCCCAGCGCCTCGGAGCTGGAACCAGCCCTGGCCCGACGACGGTGGAGCCGGCCACTTTCTTCCAAAGCAGGCGGTTCATGGTTGGTGCAGGGAGCGCCCCGCTGGGATTCAGGACACCTGGCTTTGGGCTCCAGCTTGGCTGCTTTTACTGGCTGAAAGACGTGGAGAGAGACACGTCTTGTCTCTGTTTTCCTGTCAGCGGAACGGGCCTGACCATGCCTGCCTTCCACCCACAATCCTAAAGGAGACAGACGACATAAAGTGTTGTTACATTCGCATCACCTGTTACACTAGAAGCCATCATTCCTTGAGCACTTATCGCGTCCCAGGCAACGTGCCAGGCACTTTTGGGTACATGTTCTCAGTTAAGCCTCAGACAACCTGGAGAAATATCAACACCCCTCCCTGCTGAGCAAATCGAGGTCCACTTAGGTTCATCAGTGAACTTGGGGGTGGCGAAGGCACACGTGCTGATTAACAGCCCAGGCGCTGGAGTAGGACGACGAGGGTTTGAATCCCGGTCCTGGCTCTCAGGAGCCGTGTGACCTTGGGCAAGCTCCTTAGGCCCTCCGTAAGTGGGGTGAAGGACTGCCGTATAGGGCTGTTGTGTGGGGGGCAAAGGAGACGAGGTCGCACGGCCCGGCCCTCAGCAAATGGTGGCTGCCATGATCGCGACCGCCACGGCCCGGGGGGCCTAGCGCCAAGAGGTGACAGCGGTCGGATTCGAACCCGCCGGGCGGGCAGGAGTCCCCTGGGCCCCCACCCAGGCCCGGCCGCCCGCTGGTGCCCGGCGGCGGCGCCGCGGTGCGCCCTGGGACCAGCCTCCGCCCTGCCCCCGGGCCCCCGCTCCCAGATTGCAGAGGGAGGGGCCGCGCCGCCGCTCCGCGACCCGGCCAACCGGGCCTCCCCGGCTCCGAGCCCTCCGGAAACCTCGGTCCGCCTAGTGCCTCCAGGTCTGCCGCTCCCGACCCCGGGCCAGCGACGCGGCGTCTCCCTCCGCGGGGCCTACGCAGCCTCCGGGTGGCGTGTAGCCTCTGCCGGACCAGTCAGCCTCGGTGGCAGCTGCAACTTCCCGTCTGCGCCGCGCTGGGTCCAGCGACTTACCCGACACGCGGGCGGGGAGACTCCCCGTGCGGCCAATCGCAGTGCCGCAAGTGGGCCAGTCCTCACGCGGGGGAAGAAGGGGACTTCCGGGTAGTCCCTCCTTGCGAGACTCGGTCTAATCTCCCCTGTTCTAGAAGCAGGTGGATCGGTCCCCGGGAAAAACCGGCGGGCGGTAATGAGACTTTTTAGCTCATCCGGAGAACACAAGCCACTGGGCGGCCGCGTGGCCTAATGGATAAGGCGTCTGACTTCGGATCAGAAGATTGCAGGTTCGAGTCCTGCCGCGGTCGTAGGGGTTCATTCATACTTTTTCGGTTCCTTCCACTTCAAGAATGAAATATTCGGACAGCTCGGAGCACTGCGCCAATCACCACCCCACATTAAAAGCTAGGGAACGCCCGGTAACGGCTCCCACACTGCGAGCTCAGCACGTCCCTGTGAAAGTGCTCGCCTACGCGTCTCGAGTGGGGAGGGGCACAGCTCGAAAGTGTACCAGCCGCGCGTGCTCCTCCGCGATGGGAGGAGAGTGGACAGGAAGCGCACCGTTTGCGGAAATCCCGATTTAAATCCAATTGGCTCAGAGGAATGGCAGGAGTTCACGACTGACGGGAGTCCCCCCTCTGCTAGCTCTGCCCCGTGCGGCCTCCCCTAACCCCGGGCAATTCTAATGGGGAAAAAGCCAGCTGCATTTTGTTGCGTTGAGTCCCTCCTGCCGTGAACACCTCCCCATCCGCCTAAACCGAGTCCCGCTCCCTTCAGTCTGGGGAGCAGCCTAGAGGATGCTTTTCATCGTGATCGCGGCATCCACCTCCCTCCTGTTGCTCCAGGGGCCTCGACAGCTGGGCTCTCCGCGCTCTCCGCGGTTGATAAACCGTAAAATACCGTGCAGAATGAGGCCCGTGTGAACGACGGGAGTTTGGACACCCAGCTGCGCCGAGGAGGAAATGCGAGGCCCAGCCAGATAACACAACTGATTAGGAACAAAATTCAGGCCTCACCCCGCCTTCCAGCCTGTGCGTGTGCCAGGACACCGTAATGACGGGGGCACGAACTTCGGTATTTTTCAGGAGTGGGCTTCGGGGATAGCCAGGGACACACACACACACACACACACACCCCTCCGCTGGCCCCGCGGGCTGCTCGAGACCCGGCCCCGCCCCTCCTGCAGCCCGGAGACGCAGAGAAAGAGCCCTACTGTTCTGGACTATTTAACATACATACAAATGTTTTCTTGTTTGTTTTTTCTTTTGGGAAAAAGATCCAATTAACTGAAAATTCACCATTTTATAATCCATTTCCCACACATGCACCCCTAACCGTGTGCCGTGCACATACCCGGGGGGAGAGACCCCCCGGTGTACATCAGGGAGTTCCTGAGTGAGGAGCCCATTTTCATGACTTATCCGCTACCGAAATGCAGCATTTCCGTCGATGATGAGGTTAGGCAACCAGCCACAGTGGTGTCAGCAGCAGTACCCAAGAGCATTCTCGAGTGGCTATTTTCCCAACACGCTGCAATTGCTGCAGAGTTTTCAATGTGTCGTTTCTACTAATACATATGATATCACCCATTCTTTCTACCATTTCATTATCTTGGCTTCCCTGTGTAATGCTCTGTTTTGGGCATTCGAAGACGTTACTCTAAGAAGGTGTCTTCGGCAGGAAGAAGCCAAGAACCCTTGGCCTATCTGCATGTCACTTCCAAGGGACGCTGTAGTGGGGCCTGCCTGGTGTCCACCAGGAGGACAAGCCAGGGCCAGGCTGTGTCCATCAAGATGCGTGCCCCTCTCACAAGGCAACCTCAGGCCAGGCGGGTGTCCTGCCCCTGGAATGAGACTCCTCGGCAAGGACAAAAACGGCCGACGCTGGTCCCTGTGGGGGGCATGGGCCCTTCCTGTGCTGTGCCGTTTCCAGGGTTCTGGGCCGAGCCGCTCCACCTCCCCTCCTTCCGTTTCTGGGAGCTCCCCCGAGTCCTCCCAGGAAAGTCTGTCCCTGCTGGTAATGCCGGAGAAAGTGGATGCATCAACCTCCTCTTCCCTGGACTTCTCTCCTTCCGCGGGAGCAAGAGACAAAGTTCATCAGGAACTTTTTTCCAAAGCATGTATCTCAGTCATAACAGATGCTGGGTTTCGGTCTGTTGTTGTTGTTTTTAATCTCCCCTTCCACTGCTGTCAATGTGTATGCAGTAGTTCATGGCCTGGCTGGAGCTTCCGGATAACCACCAGCGCTTTACGCGCTGTGTTTGGTGCGGAGCTTACACAGCCAACCAAATTAATCCTCCCATTGGCCCTAAGGCCGGTACTGTAACTACGCCCTCTACCGGTGGGGAAGCGGAGGCACAGGGAGGCGAAGGATCCTGCCCGAAGCCCTACAACCAGGCTACACACTTCAGAGCAGCACCTCATTTCATCCTCTCAATGACCCCAGGGGCACTGTGAGCACACAGGTGCGGCCATTACTCCATTTCACGGAGGAGAAAAGAAAGTCTCCAATAACACGCACGAGGTGGACTCACTTATCCAAAATCCACACAATCCGAGGCCTGGATAAGAACCCAAAGACTTTATGATTCCGAAGCCACGAGGCTCCTCTGCAAGCCCACTAACCACACCACGGGCCACAAAGCAAATGTGAGAAGCCAGAAAGGCAGCCACATCATCGGTCGGCTATGGGCCACGCCAGAGTGATCGCTCCAAGACCCCAGGTCAGACTACTATCTGCCCTTCCAGTATTTCTCAGAAAGCAACCCGCGGGTCTACGGAGGCTTTTCATGAGACTTTCTCCTTTGTGCTTGACCAACGGGACCCCCAAGAGATCCTCTGACCCAATTAACTTCTTAATTTTCTGAGGTCCCACAGGTATGAGAGGGACCGGGGCTGAAAGCGAAGCTGCCGAAATGGGGAAAGGGGAATGCCCTGGCGACAAGGGGCATAGCGACCTGGCTGCAAGATCCCTGGAGAAGGAGGTCCTGAGCCTGCCCCATCCACCTCAGTCTACCTGGAACCTTCCCTAAGGCTCTGGTCGGAAAGGAGGTGAAGTTTTGGCCTGAAGTCTGGCGGCCTCCCCGCTGGGCGTGCTCGTTTCCTAACCGGTGGGAGGGCCTC
>PVKM010049258.1:0-10983 GCA_004027735.1 Carollia perspicillata
AAAAAGTTATAATTGTGGTAAAATACACATAAAACTTACCATCTTAACCATTTTTTAGTGTACAGTTCAGTTATGCAACCAGTCTCCAGAACTCTTTTCATCTTACAACACGGTAAGTAGGTATTTTAAAAGGTTATCAAAGAACTGGGTAAACAATTTTGTTTAGAGTGGTATGTTCTTTTTAACTGTAGGATTGCAATATAAATAATGAGAGGAGGCGGGAAATGATAAGTGCCAAGAAATCACATGGGCAGGAAATGCTGAAATACCATAGTGGACAAAGACATCACTGAAGGATGAAGACAAGGAACTGAGATGAGCCTTATTTTGACAGAAATAATAAGAAAGACAGTGAAAGTGGGGAGGGTACAAGCACATGTCATGTCTGAGGACATACTGCCTGACTGGATTAGAGTTTTCCTACAGGGAAAGGAAAGAGGGAGAGAGAAGCAGAAAGTGTCACTTTGAATCTGAGTGCAGATGGTCTGGAATGGCAGTAAGGGATATATACAGATTGAAATTCCAAAGGGTTCTAACCAGAGCCTGGTAGAGAAAGGGTACACAAAATGCTGACTAAGAAATTATTTGCTTTTGAAGACAGAAGCATGGTAAGTTCCAGAACAGTAAAGCAAGGTTTTAGAAAGATGGCATTGGAGGCAAAGAGGAGAGATCAGATAATTCTGAAAGCAGAAAGGTTCAGATGCTACTGCTAGAAACTTATAATGACCAGAATTCTTTTAAAAAAAATATTTTTATTGTATTTTTCCCATTACCATTAGGTCACCTTATACCCTCACCCCCTGCAATCACCACACTGTTGTCCAAGTCCATGAGTCCTTTTTCCTTTTTGCTCAGTCCCTCCACCTCTCCCTTACCCCTTGGTTATCTGGAATTCTTATCTCACAAATGTTATTTTTAAAGAACAAACAATAAAATGCTGCTGTTGTCTGACTCCTGGATCAAGAGTCACAGACAGGACTATGATAAACCGCTGTACTATTCAATAAATATGAAACACAAGTATAGCATTTATGTTTTGATGCTGGAAAGTAAGTATTAAATGTCACCCAACACAGACTGTCTTGGGGCATTTGACCCCACACAGTGGGGCCCTGGCTAGCACAGCGTTCTGCAGCAGAGGCCGCACGGCTCCATTCGGAATCCTCTGATCAACTGCTTGCCTCATGCCTCCTCAAACAAAAGAATCTGATCTATGTTAAGGAATACACTGACACCAGGATGGATAGAAATGTGATCTCAATATAAACCGCCTTATTTTTCAGAAGTTCTTCAAATGAATCAAAATTAACATAATAAAGGCAGATACTGGTGGTTAGTTACAGCTCAGCAAATGAGTTTGACTGCACAAAACCGAGTGGAAATCTTGTATTCAGTTTTTATCCCAACTTTTTCTGAAAAACAAAAAACAAAACAAACCCCACAGGCATTTTTGATATATTGAACCCACTACGGGTTATGGCTGCCTGCTTCCTAGACTGGCAAGAAATTGACGTTTGTATCTGTATTTGTTAGAAACAATGAAAGCTTCCGTTTTCCCGTTTGTTTAAAAAATATAAAGATTTGTTCTCATATGTTTAAAAAATAACTGTAATCTCATGTGCAAAGAAATAAAAAGCAGAGCAGAGGTTGCCAGGGACGGGAGTGAGGGCTGCAGGATGACTGGAAAGGGACACGGGAACTTTTTGGGAATGCATCGCAGCGCGACTATGGTGGCCGTTACACAGACGGTACACAGAGCTGTCAAAACTCACTATCGTGTACACTGAAAATGCATGCTTGTTAATTGTATGTAACATTATAACGCAATAAAGTTATTTTTTAAATCTCTAGAAATCTGTCTCTCATTCAGTCGCGCTGGATGAGGAGATGGTGGTGGGAAGAGCGAGGAGCAGAGGGACTGAACGGGTGAGAAAGGCCCGAGGAGCACTGATAAGATGCGTGACTAGCAGCGGGCTCACTGGGGCCCTGGTGCTCCACCTTACTGAGTCTGGTTCCAAACTCCCACACACCACCACGGCTTCAGTGCTGCTGGCTTGGATCCAACTTGCAACTTCTGTTAAATGTCATTTATTGTGACATTGAAGATCTATCTGTTCAAGGAACAGGAGGTGATATTTACAGGAGCTCCAATATTTGGTTAAACTTGAAATAAATATTTGATTACAGAAAAACCTGTCCAATCTCCTGTAGGGCTGTAAGACAATGATACCCTGAAGAAGTACGAGCAACAGAATACAGCAATTTTGAGATAAAGGGTCTAAAATAAGGAAAGAACCTCATGGGAAAAATAGTATGGCTTCCTTTCAAGAAATACTGGAATCCAGCTACACTTCCAAGACTATTTTAAATAAAATTGAGCTTCCTTAACTTTAAACAAGGACATTCTTTCTACTTGTCACCTACCCTGCTCCCCCCCATGTTTCATACAGAGTCACCTATTAGTTTTATCCATCGTTATGCTGATTATTAGCTGATAAGTAAATGCGTTTCAAAAACTGTACCGTTAGCTTTTTTATTGACAGTCACATCTTGTAAATGATGCATTATGCAGTCCAATGTTGCAGAGTTTTGCTTTCCAGGAGGCACTTTCATAAAACAAATTTCATGAAAGATTTTCACTCCTGCTGCCTGGGATACAATATAGTATATGAGCCATCTTGGATTATGTGGATGGGGTAATAACCCAGGGAGGGCGAAGCAGCAAGGCAGGATGTCTCTGAACCTCAGGTAACTGCATACAGCAGAATTACAGTACCAGTTTGAACCCTTACAGGAAAGAGACATAAGTTCATACGTGGTGTACTCTGTGATTTTTGTCAAAGCAGGTGAGCATATATCCAAATTAGTTTTTGAAAAAAATTTTAAATCTGTTTAGCATTTTGTATACATGAGGCAAAGTCTATGAAGTCTATAAATAGTAAAATAGACAATATAAATGAAATCTAAAAATCAGAAGAGAAATTACAGAGATCCAAATTAGCCTCAGGATACATTCTTTTAAAAAAAAGCTAGAGGAGAAAGGAATAACTTGTTAAGATAATGTCTGCTCATTTGGTATGTCATTTTAGTTATTGATTAGAATAAAATCCACCAAAAGTTTACAGGATCCACATTAATTTGTAAAAATAATGGCACATCATAGCTTTCTTTAAAAGAAATCTAGAACTATAAAATCAGTCAACTACCAACTTTTATGTAAAATGCACCTCTACGTATTCTGAGGATTCTAGCTATTGTATCTTTTGTGATACTAAATATGTAGAGACCATCGTTCCTTCAATACATTATGCAGGGAGCTACAATTTATGGTGAAACATACCAGAAAGAAAAACAATATATTCTACATAAGAGGCTTAGACTATACACTCTGTACAGTCCCAGTTTATTAGTGAGTTGTCTCTATCTCTGGTTTTAGTGCATAAGTGATCCCTGGATTCTACCTAAATGACCACCTATTTCCAGAGAAAACTCATACAACTAAAGAACATGTGTTTTATTTGATTGATTGCTCAGGCCCTTACCATCCTACAATTACTGATATTCATCTGAAAGAAAAAAAAAGCCTCCATGACACTATTTGCTCTTGAAGCTCCTACGCCTTTCTTTTCCCCTCCTGGTCAAAAAGTTTTTAGAACAAATGACAGTTCTGAATTCCTGATTCCCAGATGGTAGAACAAAGACCCATCAGCTCCCTTATCCACTAGAAAATCATTCCCAAACACCAGAGCAACAAAAACCAGAAACAAACTCTATGTTTAATGATATAAGATTTATGTTGTGACAAAAACTATAATATAAAAAGAGAAAATGGATAAGGAAAGTAGATTCATTTGTGGGATACAAAAAGTGCTCAGGAATAATTAGGTTGGCTCTGGCAGGGTAGGTCAATTGGTTAGAATGTTGTCCTGATCCACCAAGGTTGCAGGTTCAATCCCTGGTCAGGGCACATACAAGAAGCAACCGATGAACGCATGAATAAGTAGAACAACAAATTGATGTTTCTCTCTCTAAAAAAAAAATCAGCAAATTAAAAAAAATTAGATCAATAGCTGTGGCTAGTTGTATAACTTAGAAAAAAATCAGACTTGCTTTACAAACAGTATTCTCAAACAAAATAAATGATTAAAAATGGAAGGCAGTGTTTTACTCCTGATCTACTGAATTTGAATTTCAGCAGATGGGCATCTACACTTTGAAGAAGCTTTCCAGGTAAATTAGAGACCCAGTACTTTATGGAAAGATAAACTAATTTTAAAGACAAAGAGTAGGGTATTAGGTATGCCTGATTTCCCACATCCCTGCCAAGATTGGGTTTTTAGCAATTGTATTTACTTTTCCTAATTCAGTAAGTAACAAAACCTACCAATCCCATAGTAAAAATGATTAGTTATTTTGAACTGCTAAAGTTCTGATGATATTGCAGACACTCATAATACTGACTGTAACCAGACTTAGAAATTTAGAAATATCATGCACAGATAAGTTCTGTGGTATGGCTCTAGCCAAGAGACTGTTTGAAAAAAAAGGTTAGGCAAGTATCTCAGAACGTATTCATAGGCAAATTTCCTCCTATCTTCAGAAGGGCCATCACAAGACAGAGAGGTGAATTTAGGATCTTCTGCTTTCTAAATCTCTGCCTTTAATAACAGCTGGCAAGCCAAGGGAGTTTTTGTCGGGGATTTACTCAAATCCTATCAAAATCCCTAGTGAATATGTCTTAAACCCACTGATTTGTGTTGGAGGTCTGGGGGGAAAACAGCTTAGCATGAACTGCAAGAGATGAAGCTAAGTGGTGTGTTCACAGTAACATCTGGGGATAATGTGTACAAAAAGATTTATACAGGTATTTTCTTTCATTTTGTCATTACTGTTTCACAATATTATGTCCTTTCTGCCTCATGTATGATAGTATAATATGGACAGAAAAGTTTCAGAATGCAAACCTCACTTACAAAAATGTACTCCATTCAAAATAAGGTAATACCTGTCATTGTTATCCTCACAATTTTGGGCTATACCAGCGATTTTCAACTGGTGTGCTACAAGTATTTTTAGAACATTCAATACTTGACTATTTAGTCAGGGGTACTGAACTTCTTTTCCCTTACACTGTCAAATAAAAAAAAAATGACAAGAGCCAACACAACAATAGTTGTCTGGTATGAATGAATCAAAATTATACCTTTTTTTGTCATATCAGCAAAAACTACATTTTTTTTGGCATGCCACAGAATTTCAGTACTTAGTTTATGTGTGCCATGAGATGAAAGAGGTTGAAAATTGCTGGACTATACTATTTATTGTGCCTTCTTTTCTTAGAAAGGCTATGTTTCCAAAGGAAAATAAAGTCTTCTTACATTGTTTCTAAGAACTCAAACTCCAGAATACACCCATTTATTTAGATGTCTGTTTTAAGAATTATTGAATGCTTTAAGCAATTAATCCATGCACTCTGTCACTGTCCCACTGTTTATATAACCTTTTCCAGTCATAGATGGATAACATGTCCACACCAGCTGTCCACACTGTGCTACTGGGAGGCCTTTCTTGCCTTTTCTTTAGCTTGCACTGCATTCCAAGTCTGTTTGCTATGATATTTGCTAGAAGAATGCCAATGGTATCATGACACTAATTCTCCACTTTCTAGCACAATCAAGGGCTAAGTGTCTTGATTTCAAAATAGCCAACATTATACCGTACATCTAACATTTGGAGATGTGGTACTCTGCTTGGGGAAAAAAATAGACATTATTCCAAAGAGTAAATATCCAAGATAGTCTTCAAGATGGATATGAGGCATATGAAAGCTTTAGGGATATATAGGCATGACTACTGGGGAGGACTATTGAGGTCTCAACAAAGTAGATGAAAACAAACTCTGTAATTCAGTACCTCCCTGTATCAATAATGATTCAACAATTCCGTCATTCATTTGTTATCAATTTGTTGGCAAAAAGTATAAGAACTCCACTCCTATACAGGTTGGAATGAAACATCTGTTGGTATATTCTGTAGAAATGGGCAAGTGACCATGCTTGCATTGGTAGAGGAATAATAATATAATATAATTATTATTATTGTTAGCTGGGATGATCCCATCTTCTCTGCATCCTCCTTTTGACTCTAGTTGTTTGACTCTAGCTGTTTGTCAAATGCCAGACACAATTTAGAAAGCATAATTTCTATACTGATTTTTCATGTA
This sequence comes from Carollia perspicillata, assembly GCA_004027735.1. Taxonomy (NCBI): domain Eukaryota; kingdom Metazoa; phylum Chordata; class Mammalia; order Chiroptera; family Phyllostomidae; genus Carollia; species Carollia perspicillata. Next base: position 6,224 of record PVKM010049258.1, read on the forward strand.
TATGTGTCATGGTTACAGTAGGTATAAAAGAATGAGAAATGCAGATCTTCTGTAAAAGTAATTTTTTAAAAAACTTGACATTTTTCTGTGTAGCAATGTTATTGTTTAATAAGAAAATATGCTCAAAATAGTAAATGTGTGTGACATCACTGCCTGAGTCATACATATTTACTTCTCAAAGATACAAAAAAATGACAATTGAAAATATTATTTTGAGACAAGTTTTACAATTTTACTACATGTAAACTAAAATTTTTAAACTTTTAAACTCTGCATGGTATTTTAATAAGTATAATAAAGACGTAAAAACTGTAGACAATAACCGTTACTGCTTGTATTTTGCATATACTCTCTGGAAATTTTCCTTCTCCACTGGATATTTTATCTCTCTTAGAGCACCTCTATCTTGTCTCACATTACACCAAAGCACACATTTTTCACATTTCTGAAAGATGATCGATGGTATGAACGTTTACCATGTTCCCTTTCAACTCAGGCTCAGTTGAGCCAATCTCTGGCTCAGCTGCAGCGCCTAACTGGTGCCTTCCTTAGAGCAGTAATTTCATTTTCCAAACTCCCATTCTCTGATCAGAGCAAGAGTAATAAAGACAAGATAATTTTTTCTTATTGTTTCCAGTCTGCTCTACAACCAAACTATCACCTGTAGCACACAGTTATTCTCTTGGTCAGTGTTGCTCAAAAGTTATTCCACAGAAGTATGGCAAGAGATGTTGACAAATGTCCCATGAAAAAAGATTTCCATGGTCCAATAGGAGGAACACTGGCATAATTGCACACTGGTGCACAACTTATAAGAGCTTTTTATGGTACAGGCTACGCGTGTTCCTGTGTATTTTAACAGGAATAGGAGGCTGTATTTTAAAGCCTAAATGACCGCCTGCAGGCCAAATCTGGTCCACCACTTGTTCATGTATCTCCCACCAGCAAAAAATGTCTTATATTTTTAAATGGTTGAAAGAAAAAATATTTTGTGACATTATAAATACTATTTTGTGAAAATTACTTGAAATTCAAATTTCAGTGTCTATAAATAACATTTCAACAGAATGCAAACACACTCATTTGTTTATGGATTTTCTATGGCTGTTTTAATGCTACAACAGGAAATTTGAGAGCCTGTGACAGAGACTGACTCGTCCACAAAGCCCAATATATTTATTAACTGTCTGGCTTTTCACAGAAGAAGTCTGCTAACCCTGTTATAAACCATTTTCCAAACTTACTTGACCATGAGACACTATTTCTTTGTTTTCTGGGTGTAACACTAGTTCACAACTTGACATATACTAGTATTCCAAAAAAAGAGATTGGAAAGCTGTGATTTAAGGCTAAGCCAGTGGTTCCTTAAAAGAATGAATAAAAGAGTTTGAACGAAGTGGGCAGAAATTCACCATGATCAACAGTCCCAGCATAATTACTCTAGAGCCAGATACTCTGCTAAGTACTTTACAAGGATTAATTTACTCCTTACGACAACCTTAAGAAATTGAGAGAGGACATATCTAGTAGGCAGTTGTATTGATGGGCCTGGAGCCAGGCCCTGAGATGTGGATATGAAAATGATCATCACAGAAGGTAGCTGAAATAACAGGAGTTCATGAGACCACCAAGGTCAGAGGAGGAGCACACAGTAGTGGTAAAGGAAAAGTCTATAAAGACCTGAGAGGGAACAGTCTTAGAGGTAGAAGAAGGGAAAGACTGGTATTCTTAAAGCCAGGGAAAGAAAGTTTTAAGAAATGAGAAGAGATCAAATACTTTAAACTGTAGACAAGCCAAGACAAAGAATACAAAATTTCCATTGGACTTTGCCTTTAGAATGTTACTTTGGGAAACCAGTTTCAGTCCTGAGAGGAAAAGCCACACTGAAAAGCGTTAAGAAACAAACATCAGTAAAAAAGTGGAGAAGGACCATAAATTAGTCTTTCAAGATCACAGAGAACAAAACTAGAAGCACATACCCTAAGAACAAAGGAAGACCTTACAGATCATCTCCATCCGTGAAAATCATTGCTTGATTTTGTTTGATCACATTCCTATCAAGTTCCCCTCCAGCCTACTTACTTTTAAACAGTTTCAAACATGGTACTCTAGCTATTGTAAAGCAGCATATACTAGCTTAACAACCTAATGCTTAGAAATTGTTCATAAAATTAATCTTGAAACCTATCTTTTAATCTTCTTAGTTCTATGCCATTAGGCCACATTAATCAGTTTTTTACATGATTGTGAATAAAATATTTGGAAACACTATTCTCTCTCTCTACTGTTAAACAATTATTTGCAGAAGATTTGCCCAAAGCACTGTGGCTTACTTTAGGTTTTCCCTAAGCCCACATAACTGAAAAAGTCTTAGACAGACAGGTGACCTATAGGAACTGACACTACATGGGCTGATTTGCTGATGAATTTCTAAGATAACCAAATAGGTCTAGATATTTTATTTAAAGCTATCTGTAAGCTGTATCTTGTGTGAAGTCTATTCTTAAAACCTCAATTAAACAGAATCAACAAACAGTGGAATGCCTGCCTTGATTAACTTGGGAGAACAAAGTAAGGCTTGAGAAATTAGTATAAAAAGTACAAGCAAGAAATGGGGAACTTCAATAGTTCTTTCATGATTAGACTGATAGGAAATTTAACAGGGATTAAAACATTACATTATTTGAGGCTGTTTCTGCTTGACTCAGATGGAGCAAAATGAAATGACCTCCTGTGAATTGTATAATAGATGCCAAGGGTCTTAAAATCATCTCCTGACTGGCTAAAAGTTTGGACATCTTTTCTATGGTAGTTCTATGGCTGTCTCTGCAGAGTAGGCATCATTAATACCCCATATCTCTGCTACTACTGCAGCAAGTTAAGGAAACTGAAAGTGTTTGTGAAAGATAACCCCCCCAACATAATATTATATCTTTCCCCCTCCTTTATTATATTTTTTCCATTACCAATTAGTCCCCTTATGCCCTCTCCCCTGCAATCACCACATTGTTGTCCATGTCCATGAGTCCATTTTCCTTTATGCTCAATCCCTCCACCTCCTAACCTACCTACACCCTCATAACTGTCATCCTGCTCTCTACGCCGTCTGTCTCTACTTTGCTTGTTAGTTCAGTTTGTTCATTAGATTCCACATGTAAGTAAAATCACATGGTATTTGTCTTTCTCTGACTGGCTTATTTCACTTAGCATAACATTCTCCAGGTTCATCCATACTGTTGCAAAGGATAAAATTTTCTTCTTTCTTACAGCTGGGCAGTGTTGCATTGTGCAAATGTACCATAGTTGTTTTATCCACTTATCTACTGATGGACACTTGGGCTGCTCCCATATCTTGGAGATTGTAAATAATGCTGCAATGAACATAAGGGTGTTTATGTTCTTTTGAATTAGTGTTTTGGGTTCCTTCGGATATATTCCCAGAGGTGGGGTCACTAAGTGAAAAGGTAGATCCATTTTTAATATTTTGAGGTATCTCCATGCTGCTTTCCACAGTGGCTGCACCAGTCTGCATTCCCACCAACAGTGCAAGAGTTTTCCTTTCTCTGCATCCTCACCAACACTTGTTGTTTGTTGATTTATTGATGATAGCCATTCTGACAGGTGTGAGAGGATATCCCACTGTGGTTTTAATTTGCATTTCTCTGATGATTAGTGATGTTGAGCATCTTTCCATATGTCTACTGGCCACCTGTATTCTTTGTAGAAATGTCTATTCAGGTCCTTTGCCCACTTTTAAATTGGGTTGCTTTTTGGTGTTGAGTTTTGTAAGTTCTTTATAAATTTTGGGTATTAATCCCTTATGAGATATATGGGTGAATATGTTCTCTTCCCTTCTGTGGGTTGTCTTTTTATTTTGATGTTTTTCCTTTTGATGTTTTCCTTTGCTATGCAAAAACTTTCTAGTTTGAGGCAATCTCATTTGTTTATTTTTTCTTTTGTTTCCCTTGCCTGGAGAGATATAGCCAATAAAATACAGTTATGAGCAATGTCTGAGATTTTGCTTCTTATATTTTTTCCTAGGATTTTTATGGTTTTGGGTGTAACATTTAAGTTTCTGATCCACTTTGAATTTATTCTTGTGTGTGGTGTAAGAAGATGGTTGGTTCATTTTCATTTTTCTGAATGTATCTGTCCAATTTTATCAACACCATTTATTGAATACACTATCTAGCCCATTCTATGCACTTGCTTCCTCTGTGGAATATTCACAGACTATAAAGGTGTTAGTTTATTTCTGGGCTCTCTATCCTGTTCTATTGATCTATATGTTTGTTTTTATGGCAGTACTGTGCTGTTTTGATTACCATGGCATTATAAGTATGATTTCATATTAGGCAGTGTGATTCCTCCAGCTTTGCTCTTCTTTCTCAGGATTGCTGTTGCTATGCAGGGCCTTTTGTAGTTCCATATACATTTTTGGAAGAGTTATTCTAGTTCTGTGAAATATGTCACTGGAATCTTGATAGGAATTATGTTTAATCTATACATTGCTTTGGGTAGTATGGACATTTTAATGTTAATTCTTCTTACCCATGAACACAGTATGTGCTTCCACTTATTTGTATCATCTTTAAATTCTTTCTTCAGTGTCTTATAATTTTCTGAGTACAGATCTTTTACATCCTTGGTTAGGTTTATTTCTAGGTATTTTATTCTTTTTGAAGCAATTGTGAATGGATCTCCTTAATTTCCCTTTTCGTTAGTTTATTATTAGCATATGTAAATACAACTGATTTCTG
>PVKM010049259.1:0-10982 GCA_004027735.1 Carollia perspicillata
GACTATTCCACTCCTAGGTATATACCCAGGTGAGATGAAAATATACCCACACAAAAACTTGTATATAAATGTTTATAGCAGCATTCTAATAGTCAAAAAGTGAAAACAACTCAAATGTCCTCACTTGATGAATGGATAAACAATTTCTGGTGTAGCCTTACCATGGAATATGATCTGGCAATAAATAAAGGAGTAAGGTTCAACTACAGCATACATGAACCTTGAAAATATACTAGGTGGATAGAAGCCAGTCATAAAAGATTAGATATTATATGATTCTATTTACATGAAGTATCCAGATTATTGAATTGTCGAGATTTAAAATAGATTAATGCTTGCCTAGGGTTGGGGGATTTGGGGATTGGGGGAAGATAGAGTGACTTCTAAAGGCTATGGGGTTTCTTTTCGTGTTGATGAAAATTTTCTAATATTAGTAGTGATGGTTGCCTGACTGAACATACAGAAAGCCATTAAATTGCACAACTTAAAAGGGTGACTTATATGTGAATTCCATCTCAATAAAGCTATTACTGCCCTCACCTGTGGCTCATTTGGTTGGGCATAGTCCCACAAAGTGAAAGGTTGCAGGTTCAATTCCGGATCAGGGTACATGCCTGGATTGTGGATTTGGGCCTTGGTTGAGGCTCAAAGGCAGCCGATCAATGTGTCTCACATCAATGCTTCTCTTCCTCTCTTTCTTCCTCCCTTCTCTGCTCCCTAAAAATAAACAAATAAAGTCTTTAAAAAATATATAGCTGTTACTAATAAAGAAGAGGCAGGCAATTTAAAAAATATTAAATGTTCTTATTAATTTAAGTTTAATTCTGTGTAAATATATTTTCTCCTTTTATCTTTTTGCTTGTTATAGCTAGAATGAATTATAGTTCCCCCAAATGATGAATTTTTAAAACATTCTTTGATGTACTACTCCTAAATTTGTTTCTGACTCATCTGTTTCTTAGAACTTCAGCTTCTCTCTATCAAGAATAGCTTTTGCCTTGTGAATCACTTTTCCAAAATTTCTGTTTCTGTCTTCCTTTTAAAAATAGTCTTCTGGAGCTGTTGTAAATGGTTTAATAGTAACATTTTTGAGATTTTTATTACACAACTCTCAGTTTGCTATATTGTAAGTACTATGTTTCCCAGGTTTCTTTATAAGTAAGTATTTCTCTCATTTTTTACATTTGCAATATATTTGGAGGAATCTGTGTCTTTGCTACAGGATAAACATAAAGCCCTGAAATAACCTATTCCAATAGAAATAACCAAGTTAAAGATGTTGTATTCCAAATTTATAATTAAATACAAATGCTTCATTATTGAACAAATCATTTAAACTTGTTCAGTGGAATAAGACTCAAAGGATTCAATGTGGTTAAATTCACAAGATTTTAACCTGAACACTCTGAAAAGCCTTGTTTAGAAACACGTAATGTGTTTAGAACTGTTAGAAAGTCTGCTTTTACCTCTGTCCTAGTGATTTCCTCCAAAGATCCCTTTCCCATTGACAGAAAGTCTTTACTTATTGTAACCAATGTATTTACATGATTTTCTAGAAAAATATGCTTCAAATTGTATCTTATCCAGAATATGTTTACACTTAAACCTGTCTTCATAATGTTCTAATATTACCCCATTTAAATCCTGAAGCATAAAATTTATGTTGTTATACAATTGAACCTCATAATATCCTCTTTGTAAAGGTCCTTATTTCACATGTGTATGCTTTGTTTGATAACGAGATTTCAAGTATTTCAATGGCTTGTCTATGCACTTTGTTATATATGTTATAGAGCATATAATCATAGATATAAAATAGCCATTGTATACATACTGGATTATTTAAAGTGTATGTGTATGCATGTGTGTGTATACACACATACATACACATATATATATACACACAATGCATGTTTAACAGAATATATTTTGTCTCCTACCTCTCTGGTGCCTTTCTCAGTACTTCTTTTCTCGGTATTTCTTTTGTAACCACTCCAACTGTAGTAACTATAACAAAGGAAATACTGAGGAGGTATAAAAGGGGATAGGACACCAAATAGTATGCAGCTGCTCAAAGGGAGTTTTCTGTGTAATCATACTCTACTTTGTCAGAGAAAATCAGTACACAAAAAATGAAATCTAGCGTTGGCGGTATCAAAGTCAGTCATCATTAGTAAGTGCAATTTTACTATTGAGGAAATGACAGAAATCACTGCAGAGTTGCTAAGGAGAAAATAACCAGTAGGAAATTTGTGCTGCTGGGCTTTGGAGACAAATGTTGGGGATGGGGGATGTACTGTTCATGCAACATTCCAAACTTACACATTATATTATTTCTTTGAAAATTGGAGTAAACAAAGTGGAGAGAATGGGATCCCTGTGAGCATGTTGGATGGATTCTGCCATGGCCTGCCATTGTAACTCCCTGCTTTCATTAACTTAGTAATCCTCTCCTTCGGTGAGGACTTACCGTGCCCTGCACCTTCCTAGGTGTTGAGGCTACTACGGTATTTCTCTCTCTTTCTGTTTCTGCAGCTTTTGATGAAATGAGTATTACTTCTTGAAAGTGAGGTAGCTACCCATTGAAAAAGAAGCAGATTTTGTAGGAGAATTAGCTAAGATTTAGTGAAAGGGAGTGTATATTTTTACAGCAGAAGTGCATGAGCAGCTGGATGAGATCATCTGTTTTAGGCTACCCAGCCTTGTTTTTCCAGGAATTTTTGTATATAATCATCATCACATTTCATAGTCAATGTCTTCAAATCATGTTCGCATGTCGTGTTTAAAGGACTCTTTCATACAACTGAGTTATTTATTGTAAGACCTCATTGAGCCTCACGTTAACACATCATTTTCTGTATGAGTTTTGTTCCCTACACGTCAGCACTGTGACATTTTCTTCTTCACCCTGTCCTGCCCACAATGTCACTGGCCGTCCTACAGTCTGTCTTTGACATTGATTTTAAAAGCAGACCATTAAAGATAGCGCCATTTTACCTTTTTTTTTTTACAGTTTGATATTTTATAATTTAAAAGTTAAAAAAATACATTTTAAGCAAAAGTTACATACTTACCTGGGGATTTCTTCTTCACTCTTTTTTGGAAATAGATTTGCCATGCGTTCTTTTCCTATGTGGAACTCACAATGTGTTTACTTTGCCTCATTAACTGCTTCCTGAATTCTTTATTCTTCCTGGGTGTTTATGGTTGCTCCTTCCCAGTAAAACTAATTCAGTGAAGCCTTTTCAAATTCCTCTTTTATGCTCTGTTCTACTCTTGTTATTCTCCTGCTTGAGGAGGGGGAGCCACAGTTATAATTGAGAGACCACAGATAGGGGTATATTTCCATGAACAAAACCTCTGGTAAGAGAACATTTCAGTGGTGACCCAGGGCTTCTTTCCATATTGTATCTTTTAAAGGACATTGACTCAATATTTCTTGGTGTGCTGAAGGTATTTTTTTTCTCTATAGTTCATTTGGTTTCCTCATTTGATGATTTGTTACCCTTTATTTTAAGGAAGTGCTACAATCTAAATTAAAAAGAGATTCTCATGACCGCTCTTGGAAGGAAAAAAAAATCAACCAGTAATTTAGAAATATTTGAATTATACGCTGATGGTGTTAAGCAAACAGATATCATATCACACACACATAATTTTAATGAGAAATAACAGGATTTTTGAAAATATGTCTCCCTCAAGACAATTCTAACACAGTTCCAGACAGGTATATTTTCACCTTAGTTTAAAGGTGGAAATGACAGTGCTCTATGAATAAAAACCAGAAATAAATTTCAGAATCAGGGGGCCTACTTGCTGCTAGTCCTTGTTCCCTAGGATTTGGGATTATGCATTGGGCAAACTAATAGCCTGCTGATTTCAACCTCAGTGAGTGACAGGAGACCCAGGGTGACAAAAGATCTAAAAATATATCAGGCTTTGGCCATTAAAAGCCTTATCAGCAAGTAACAAAAATCAACAGAGCTTTAGGATTGCCAATGCAGGGATTTAAAAAGAGTCCTGGAAAGGGAATATTACTAACCATCCCAATAATCTGTTGACATACAACGCAGGCCGCCTCTGTCACCACTTTCTGGCTGAGAGCTTTAGGTGATGAAAGGCAAATGGTTGGGGGTGGGGCATCCATGCTAACACTGATTGATAGTTTGGGCCATGTTGAGGCGTGGTGAAGGTATATGGGCTCTACACCTGTGTCGAAGTTTAGCCATTACTCTGAGGTCAGCGGATGACTACATTGTCGTACTTCAAAAGAGGGATATATATAATATTATGGTATAATATTATAATGTTATATATAATATAATGATATATATGTACACAATCTTCATATTCTCTATAGCATTTCAATAGCTAATCATTGATTTTAAAACTGTAAATACTAATTAAAGCCAAAGCATTTTCCTCAGCATGGTAAGTAAATTCATACTTTTTGTTGTTTAACAAATGCTTCTTGGCACACAAGATTCTAAAGAAGCGAGTGCATTAAAATATCATGATTCTTTGTGGATTCTGTTTTCACTGAAGGGATACAAAAATGATATTCCAAAGATATACTTGGGTAACACTAGTAATTGTACAGTGTTTCCTGCTTGCATTTCCTGTTCTTCTCCTGATGGATTCTTTAAAGTGACACATTAGAGACCTGTTAATGGGTTGATAAATGGCCAAACTTAGAAATTGTCTTCCGATGTAGTCTGTCCATAGCGGGAGGTAAGCATCAGAGATGCTTTTCTATTTACTCTGCCAAGGCAGGCACATTCCTAATGTCTTCTCAGATACAAAGTGGAGATTAGAATAAACTGATTTAGCTAAAGAAATAGAAAAAAGAATTTGCCACTTGATAATTAGAGTAAAATACTTAGTTGGAAACCTGGAAGGAAGAGAGAGGGAGAAGTAGGGACAGTTGGCAAGACAGATGAGAAGAGAATCAAACGAAGCTGCTGATTCTGGGAACAGGAAATATGAACAAAACAAACATCCATCTCTATAGCTGCTGCCAGATTCAGGCAATCAGCATATTTCGTCAATAGTAGAGAACCAGAGGATGAACCAACCAACAAATCTTTAAAACACCTTTATAGGCAAGTCAGTCATGACAATTTTCTAAAGATAGAATCATGGAAAGCAAAAAGGAAATCCTCATCACACAAGTGGACATTACTGTTTTTTTTTCCTTTTATTTTGAGATATATAATGGCTCCACTAATAATTTCCATCAAGAATCTGATCAGGGCCTGAGTAGTGTGGCTCAATTGGTTGGACATTGTCCCACAAAGCAAAAAGTTGTCGGTTTGATTCCTCGTCAGGGCACATGCCTGGGTTGTGGGTTTGGTCCCTGGTCAGAGTATGTATGAGAGGCAACTGACTGAGGTTTCTCTCTCACATCCATGTTTCTCTCTCTACGCTCGCCCTTCCTTCCCCTCTTTCTCTCCCTAAAAAAATCCCCAAAACTGATCAGCAGTCATCAGTCTGAGGTACAGCAATGGCTGAGTGAGGAAACGATGATGCAATTAAATTAGGGAGTAATCACAATCTGAAAAAGTCTCACGAAGAATGTATGAAATACAGATGAGGATTTCCTGATAATTGCAAATTAATTGGTACCAAAAATAATGACATTCTCTCTCAATTTCCACATTAGTGCCTCTCTTTTTACTGCCCCCTACCCCATTCTTCACACATGTTTTTTTCCCAAATGAAAGATGGAAGGCAAACTTAAAAGGAAGATCTCGAAGGCAAACTCCAGCCTGAATAGATAAGGTATGCAGGGTGAGAGGGAGGGAGAGAACTTTCTATTGCATTTGTCACGACGACATCAGGGATACAGATGAGCTTCATGTTCTCAGCCATGGAAGCCAGCAGAGCCCCTCCCCCCTTTCGGGACCATCACTTGGCTTTCCACATCTGCCTCAAGCTTGAAATTCACAAATGACAATTCATTAATTACAATCTATCTAAAGATAGTTCTCACTTGGGTTTTGCTACAGTAGTGACTGTCTCTTTTCACATAATAAGAGTTATGTAATATTCGATGTTTTCAATATTTAACTAAAATAATTTTCTTCGATCTTAGTTTTTAGTATTTTGTATATTTCTTGCCAAGACTGGTATCAACCTATCTCATTCTGTGTTCTAGAGCAGGAGATGTGATTATCTTCAGGCTCAGTTTGCCAGGGTCTAAGAGAAAAAGATAGTTTTAGTCCGGTGGTGGTGAAGTACAGTCTAAAATTGCCAAATGTCCTGGTAAAAATTTAATTCCTTTGTTACCATTTGTGTGCTTGCTCCCCATACAGCCCCATTGAGAAACACTCATTTCATGCTCACAGACTGCCCTCACTCATTCTGTCTAACACATGGTCGGAGAAGTGAACCTCCAGATGGTTTCCAGCTCTAACACACTATGATTCTACAGCTGGTCAAAAAAAAAAATGTGTGTATTGTTCAAAGGGAAAATAGGAAGAGCGTGGCTGGAAAATAAGTCTTTTTAGAAAAAAAAACTACTTAAGTATAATTCAATATATTATCATCTTTGGAAAACAAGAAGACCCTTTTCTACTGGTGTTAGAATGAAGAATGAGTACATCTTTCAGAATGCTTTGCTTTATGTTAAGAATGTAACATAACAATATTCCTAAGATGAAAGCTGTTTTCTTAAAAAAATAAATAAAAAGCAGATTTCAGCATTTACTATATCTGAAAAAAATATATACAGTATATTCAACTATGTTAAATGTCTTTGAATGTAAAAATAAGTTTCCCTGAGAGCTTTGGATGAAAATGCCAAAAAAAAATTCAGCTTGACTCTGAATAGTAAATGTATCCAACAATCTATAAAGACTGTATTCATCAAATACCTTTCTGGCACAGACACGGGTGACAAATAGTCCTATGATCTTTCAGCAGCAGCATAAGAGTTTTGCAGATCACTCTCAAGTTGTGACATACCACCAAGGTTAATGATTCAATAAAAAACATTCATAAGTAGCCAATTATGGAGTGTTTGACATTAAGCCTGTGTCTACAAAAAAAAAGCAAATATATATTTTAAAAGTAATAAACCAATGCATACCAGAACAGGAATTATTCTTAATGACAGCTTCATACCAGCTCAGCAACATTTTCCATCCATCCATCCATTCATTATTTTTAAACTCTATTTTAGCTTAATTAGTGGAGAAATTAAGTCACACTGTTACTTGAAAAACTAATAAAGCTGTCTCTGTCTATGTGAATTCCATAAGGTTGATGAGTAATGCATAACATTACCATGTGAGACAAAAAGCAAATTTTAGGCTGGATGATGCTGATTTTTCAGATTACTACTTTTACAAGTAATTTTTGCTTCTAAAAATATTGACGAGATTTATGAAGGCAGGCAATAAAAACAATACGGGTAGAGAGAGATGAGGTAATTATTAACAGTGTATCTGAGGATACTTACTTGTTTTTAGTACACATGGCATTAGGACCTCACTCTATTCATTTTATGCACAAGATATTCACAGATACAATGAGAAATCAAACTATTTGTATAAAAATTGCTTCAGATTAGCCCAAAAGAAAACTACTACCCCTTTCAGGCCACTAAAAATATTCTGTATATATTAAAAGATAAACAACATCACCACTTCAGTGTTCTGCCTTTTGTTACCCTACTCTTTGCCCCAGAGACCTGTGTGATTATCAGGTTTTGTGAAGGTATTTTGGGTTCACAGCGTACCCATTTGAAAATGGTTAGGCATAGGTAACTGGGAACACCTGATCCCACCATTCTAAAGCCCAACAGCCCTTATTTCTCTTCTAAACACCAGTAATGAGGACAATTTACACAACATTTAGAATTATCTACAAATAAAGTCAAGGTTTTTCAACTTTTTAAAGGATTGCTTACTTTCTGTTTTTCATATAAGTCTGAATCCAGTTGCTAGAGTAATGGAAAAGATGCTTTTCAAAGCTTAATATCTGTGCCTCAGTAAATGATGTGACTGCCTTTAATACACAGCTATTCCAAAAGTATCAAAGCAAATTACTTATTTTGGTAATTCATCCTAAATTTACCACTTGAGGATGGATTATATTGAGTCAACTGCCATAATCAGTTTATTTGTATTTTATAGCCAAGTCTTTAAAACATAAAATTTATCTCTTTCAATGACTTTGTTATTATGGTCAAAATAATGATGTTGGTTGACACAGTGAAAAATGCAATTATCAGTCAAGAAGAGGTCTTGAGTGTTCACTTTAAAAAATACATGTTTTTGTGCCTTATGATATTACAGAAATTCAACCAGATTCATGGACCCAAGAATAACATAATCCTAATTTCTTACCTTCATGGGTCACTGAGTTTTACAATAACCACATAAGCAAAAAAAGCTTGTCTTCTGTATAAAATAACCTATGTATGAATATGCTGTACTAGAAATTTCCATATTTTCTGCTGTAGTGTCCTTCTCATTAGAAGAGAAATAAAGTGAGCCTCCTTGTCATACATATATATCCATGAATTAAATCACAGCCTGACATTTCATAGTTCATACTTTTTATGTGTGAAATGAATTTGTGTGTTGTTGTGAATGCATAAAATATTTAAAATATGTATGAAAATATCCATATGCAATTTTTTTTGTAAATCTAAACAGCCTGTTGGTTTTCAATTTTCCTGTTTTATAGTAGAAAATGATTGCAGGCCACCTTAAAATCACTTGGCATGTTTCTTCTTTTATAACATTTTTTTTTCCTGCAAAACTAGTTTCATTTGAACCATTAAAAGTTATTTTTTGGATAAATCTTTATTTTTCCTTGGTCTTCTGTACAATCTGCCAAGTAATCTTTAAGATAAAAATGGACATTAATCCAGAATTTTAGACCATCTATTACCTGTTATCTTTGAATATGCATCTATTATTTGTCATCCTTCTTAGCCAGCTATCTTTCTTGATTTTATAGAGAATGATGTACAAGTTATTTTGAAGCTAAATATTTATTCTAAATCTACATATATATGTGTGTATAACTTAGATTCTTGTTAATAACTGTATTTTACATACACTTTGAAAGGTGTTTGATGTAATACAGTTCCTTTTTTAGCAAAACATGACCACTGCCATTATGGGGCACTTGTAATACAATAAATTGACAGCTTTGGGTAATGAAAGGTTGGGGAATTTGTGATGATTGCCATCGCTTTTGGGAGATCATTTTTACTCTTGCTGTGCAGAATCATTTTCTTCCAGTTCTTTTCCCACCAACCAAAATATGTGCTTAAACTGCCGTATAAAGGATTTATATGTGTACAAGGAACTCTGTCAGATTTCTCAACTTCATATCAATAATAGTAACAGCAAGTGCTTTAATAATACTATGTGCAGACACCAAATCTTTACTTAAGTAAACTCATTTAGTTCTGATAACAACTCTACAAGGTAAGTAGTATTATTATTGTCATTTTACTGATGTGGAAACTGAGGTAGAAAGAAGTTAAGTAACTAACCCTATGCTTACAACCTATAAACATAGAGCCTGGAAAAGAATTGAGGCAACTGGGAGGGGGCTTACAGGGGTGGGTAAAAATATTGAAGGGATTTAAAAGTACAAATTGGCAGTTACAGAAGAGTGGCAGGTATATAAAATACAGCATAGGGGATATAGTCAGTAATATTGTAATATGATGTCAGATGAATATTAGATTTATTGGAGTGTTAACTTTGTATGTTATGTAGAAGTTTAATCATGTGATTATATGCCTGAAACTAATATACTGTATGTCAGCTGTAATTTTAAAATTATATATTGGAGATTTTGTATATAAAGTTCTGTCCAGAAAAAGTCCAGCCATTGTTAATATGACAAGAATGGTTTGCGTGATGTCAATGTAACGTGGCAGCCAAGGAGAGTGGACTGGAATGCGCATGTGTGAACAAGGACAACTTCACTGTATGTCAGTGGGGGTGGTAGATGCCATTGAGTGAGCATGTGTACTGTGTGGCCATTGCATTAAAAAATGACTGTGTGAGTAGTGCTATGCGGCTGCATCAAGTTTTGCTTTAAGCTTGAACATTCCTCCATGGAAACTATTTGGGTGATTCAGAAGGCTTTTGGGGACAGTGCAATGAGTAGAGCACAAATAAAAGTGTGACATAAACACTTCAAAGATGGTCAAGAATCTGTTGAAAATGATCCATGTTCTGGTAGGCCTGCAACAAGCAGAACACCTGAGAATGTCGAATGTATGTGGCTCATTCAAAGAGATAGGTGATTGTCAGTGCAAGCACTAAAAGTTGATTTGGGGATTCCAAAAACTACTGTGTTTGAGATTTTGACACAGGATCTTGGCATGGAACGTGTCATGGCAGAATTCATTCCACAGCTCCTGCTACCAGAGCAGAAGGAACAATGTGCTGCAGTTGCTAATGACTTGATTAAAACTGTCACCAATGAACCAGATTTCCTCAATAAGTTCATAACAGGAGATGAATTGTGGGTCTACAGCTATGATATGGAAATGAAGACCCAATCATCCCAATGGAAGTCACTTGGTTCTCCATGCCCAACAAAGGCATGGCAAAGTCATAGCAAGATCAAGACCATGATAACTGTGCTTTTTGATTGGGAAGATCTTGTCCATCATGAGTACACCCCTCCAGGCTAAATAATTAATAAGGAGTACAACCTCCATGTTCTTCATTGGTTGAGAGACACAATACAGTGAAAATGGCCAAAGCTATTGGCTACCGGTGATTGGTAGTTTCATCACAACCACGTGCTGGCTTCTGCATCACATCTTGTGCAGAGTTTTTCTGTGAAACATCAAATCACCCAGGTGACTCAGGCCTTCTATAGTCCAGATTTGGTGTCATGTGATTTCTGGCTTTTCCCAAAATTAAAATCACCGTTGAAAAGGAAGAGATTTCAGTCCACTGATGAGATTCAGGAAAATACAATGGAGCAGCTGATGGCAA
>PVKM010049260.1:0-10997 GCA_004027735.1 Carollia perspicillata
CCCACGACATCAGGGTTGAGGACAAGGCAAACTTACACACGTTCCACTCCATCCGCACAGGTCCCAGTTCCCGCGTGGGGGTTCCACCTGGCCTGTGGTCGCCCCATTTTGTATCTTCCCTATTTAACTGCCTGTCTTGTTGACTTCAAATTCCAACATCCTCAGACTCAAAGACAACAGCCTTATGGAGAATGTTTAACCAGCTTCCACAATTGTGTAAGGTCTAATCCCTGTGATTGATAGTCGGATAACCGCTGGCTTCCTGATGCGAGATTGGACATTTTCCTCGAATTTCAGAAACAACAAAAGATATATTCACCCTTATAATTTCTATTAGATGTCCTGGAGTGTCTAACCACCACGGCCCCTGCCCCCCGCCAAATATAGGACTAGATGAGGAAATAAAATGCATGCTGTTAGAAATGCAATGATAAAATTGCCTGTAATTACATGTGGCATGCTTGTCCATGTAAGATTTCTAAGGAATCTACATAAAAAGCCATTAAAACAACAAATGAGATTAGCAAATGTGCAGAATGTAAACCATATAAAAGTAAATTAAATATAAGTATCTAAGACTCTCTTTAACACTAGAAAATCAAAGTCTACCCTGATAGAGAATAGATCAGTGGTTGCCCGAGGCCAGACCTTGGTTTGGGTTTGAGTGGCAAAGGTCACAAGGGAATCTTTTGAGCACATGACTGTTCCATATCTTGAGAAGTGGTGGTGCTTATTTGTATTAGTGCATATACTGTTAAAAGTTCATGAAAATCTACACCTTAGATAGATGTGCTTACTTGTGTAAAATACATCTCAGTGCATTTCAGAAAATTTGAAAACGTCACCAACACTTACCAAATTCAATTTTAAGACTGCTGGCAATCTCCATCCAGATTACAACCACACTCAAGAATATACACATGCGCACAGTTACATGCGGCCAGGCTCTTTGTAAATGTAGTAATTGAACTAAAATGAGCTGGAATAGGTCATTTGAAGCTTTTGGACAAAGAGCTCCAGTTGAAAAAAGAGACTTAACTCTTTGATTTGCATATGCCTTGGGGTCCCATCTGGGAGCCCCAGGCTCCGTGGGGCTGTCGATTAGAGCCTTCTGAGATGACACGAATGTTCTGCACTTACACTCTCCAGTGCAACTGCACAGGCTGCACGTGGCCCGTGCACACTGAACAGTGGCTAGTGCGGGAGGAAGACCGAATGTTGGCACTATCTAATTTCAATTAGTTGAAATTTAAATAACTATATATGGCTAGTGGCTACTATATTTGATGAAGTAGAGTACTTTTCACCTGAACCTACTATTCTGTCAGTCTGCAGCCATGCCAGTAATACAAAAAATCATCTCTTAAAATAAGACACCTAAAGTTTTATTACGTGCAGCTTGAGTTAACAGTCTGATGCGGTGTGAATTGCCGCAGGGACAGACGGCACATATATGTACTATAAATAAGCGGTGTGATTGGCATGTGTTTGATTTCTGACTTGTGAGTGTGTCATCACACACATCGCTTGCTGGTCCGATCTGTTTCACCAAGTGCAGCCCGTGAGGGAAGAAAACTCCTCAGAGACAGTTTAAATGGCGATCAGGGCAAGTCGACAAGAATGGTGGTGTGCAACTGGTTTCTCAGACACAAACTGTGAAACGCCTTGTGTTTGGAGAACCCCACCCACCGATCGAGGCGGCAGATTCTTGACAGTTCTCCTGAATTCGCTCACGCCTAAAAGCTGGCTCACTAAGATATTTTCACACAGATCTGACCCTTTTGTATAACGCTGTAAGATGTGCAGTGTTTCTGAGAGTGATGGTTAATTTTCAAACAGATACTCCCGTAAGAATCAGTGCTGGAAGAAATATTCTGCTTTTTATTGAAGTGTGAAATCAGGACCTCAGAGTACAAGTAGTGAATCGACTTACCTATAAGTCTTCTCTCGTAGAGGAAACAGTGACCACGAGGAGTCCCTGGGTTAACCTGCGGTGTTTTCCTATCGTTCATGATCTGCTTCGTCCTTAAGACGTGTTATCATGTACACACGGCTAGCTGAAATTAAATTTTTATTAAGTGTAGACTCAAAGGATTTATTATCCTGGAGGAAAAGGCTCTGCCTAGAAACTACTTAACTACAGATATATGTATATATTATACATTTCTTTATACCTATATTTCTATAATAAAGTTCTCAGGTAACATCATCAATAGGTTCTACAACTTGAAGCAAAATGATAGATAATGAAACCAGCGTCACTATAGGCTCATTGATACAAATGAGAGCTAAGTCCCTATGGCATCTCATCAACATTAGCCTGAAACAATGTTGAATGAAACAGTGCATTTGAGGACCTGATGTACAAATATATTCATAAATATGTGTGTATGTCTATGTACATACACACACATGCACACACACATATATGGTGTTCTCCAAATGCAAATCATTTTATATTCTGTTTCTTAAAAAGTAATTTAACACCATTGTTTTTGTTTACTTGTACTGATCAGCATTTAAAATGCATCCAAGGAGTTTTTCTTCCTTCACGGGCTACGCCTGGTGAAACTGATCCAACCACTGATACACACACACACACACACACACACACTTCCACTGAAGTTTCACAGAATTAAACGAACATATCATGCTTAACATATAATTAATGACGGAGGTGGACAAGGTAATGTAAGCATCACTTTGAACAGAACAGATCTCCTGAGAACACGATTCCTGGGACCCCCCCTGTCACAGGACAGCCCCATGGCCGACGGAATGGGGGAAAGCTCTCTGCCTTCCCTCTGGAGACCACTGGGCACACCTCACACCCACACCCCTGAACTCACACATACAGTGCAAGCTGGAGAATGCTGTCTATCCAAATCATTTACAAGTGTTTTTGACTAAAGTACCCTTCTCCATCAAAACACTTACTAACCTGCTGCTGTAAAATCAATGGTCCAAGGAACACAGTTCGGGGAAAACCATCACAGAAAGCTCCATTCGCGTTTTAAAGTGGACCACAGTGTTTAACTTAGTATTCATTCCAATGCAGTTGGTATGACTTCTAGTACTTTACACAGTTTGTAGCAGCCTTACGTATGCTTTTTCTTCAAACGTTAGTAAAAATGGACTCCAATAACCTTGAATGTAAATATTTCACTGAAAATTGTATCTTATTCTTGTATGCATATAGGTTTACGCATGTAACACAATGCATCCTGTATGAAAATATAATACAGGGTTCAGCACAAATAACACCCCTTTTTATTACAAAATCTTTTATCACAAAATCATAAGCATGCAATTCTATAACATAATATTACACTCAAGCACACCATGTGACATTTTAGGTGAAATATTCAAATTAAAACTATAAGTTGTTTTACCCATGTTATTACCCTACCAGCCACACTCAAGCAGGCATTACTTCTGCCAGACGCTGTAGTTTGCATTATTCGTGACTATTTTATAGATTAAAAGGTTCTACGCGTAGTTAATTGGCTGATGTTTCCTGTTGAGGGAAATACACAGACAATGTAAGACAAACTCTACACTGTCCCTGGGCTGCAGGGGCTTTGCTTCTCCCGGTCTCTGATTGTCCAGCTGTGTGCTTGTCCCCGTGAGTTGGTGATTCTTCAGTCTCATGTTAATATGCAAAAAAGGGAAAGAAAATATTAGTCTACTTACTCATGTTTTAAAATGAATCTTGGGATCTCTAGAAGTACATATTGTTACATATAAGAATATGTATCTCTTACATGTAAGATGGAAATACAAATGGTTAAAGAGAGATATTAGTACAGATACAAAAAATAAAATCGTGGCTGAGGAGGACTGGATCAGTTAGTCCTTAAAACTGTTCTTCATTCCAGTTTTCTGGGGTTCTGCATTCGAAATGAGCATGTCAGTTTGTTTCACTGGCTCTCTGCGTTCGGGCCTTTCCACTGTAACATCTAGAGATAAATGTGCTGCGAAAATGCATCTTCAAAGGAAATCCTGAATTTATTTAAATCAAAATATATTTTATGAAAATTGTTTTTAGGGTTTGAGGGAAGTTAAATAAAATTGCAATATTTAGGAATTTACTTCATATCTTTAAATATTAAATAAGCTCATTTATACTGGTTATAAATTTATATACACATTCAAATTTAAATATTAAATAAGCTCATTTATACTGGTTATAAATTTACGTACACATTCAAATTCCATTAATATGTATTTTACTGAGTCTTCATTACTTCATAGTTATTTTCTGTTTTGGCAAAAATTCTTCTTTTAAGACACAGATTTTAAAAAATAAGTTCAACATCTATCTCATTTGTTTTCCAGTTGTTCCTTCATATATTGGCTGTTCATCTTAAGAATATTTTCCTAAAGATGTTTTAGTTGTACGAACATTTTTCAGTCTACAACTTGTTGCTTCATGCTTTATTTTTATATGGAGACAATACATTCATTGATAGTTTCTATGTACATGAGCCCCTCTTTGTCACAGGACAGGATGGGGTGATCCATAGGACTCGGTCTGTAAGCGTTTGTGGTTGACAGGGTGGGGCTGCCAGAAGTGAGCTGGGAGTAAGGAGATAATTCCGCATGTCTATAAAGAGGGTGCTCTCATTTAGCCGTGGCTGCTCTGGTTGCTGGAGACGTGAAGGTTTTGCTCTTATACTACCCCGTATTTGTTCCAAAATACTGTATTATCTGTTCCATGGTGGTCTTTGTACTGATATTCTTTTCTTGGGATAATATATATTCCTCAATCAAAAAAAGGACAACAATCATGTGTGAGGGGCTCCACCCACAGGGCTCCCCAGGCCACCACAGATGAGAATAAGTCTACAGAGACATGATCTTCCTGGGGAGGAAAGGTGGCCAATCTCTCAAAGGAGAAGGACCAGAAGACTGTTCCTCAGTGGGCTGTTATTGAGTTTAATTTGCACAGGAATCAGGGTGTGTACATAAATCTCATCAGTCATTGTCAGGCAGTAATAATCAAATAATAGATAACATTAAAAAACTCTGAGGGCTTATTCTAAGTCAGGATCCGATAGCTAAAGGGCCATAAAACTTTGGGGAACAAACTCATTTCATGCTTAGACCCTTATCATTTAAATTGAGGGTATTAGCAAAGTAGGTTTCATAGGATTTTATGCATTCTTTCTTAGACCTGATCGCCCCAGGGAACCTGCCATTTCCAGCACAGGGCTGTACCCACCTCTGGCATTGTTTTGGGCTTAAGTCAGGTAGGAGAAGTAAGGCAGCCAAGAGATTAGGAGATTTCTTGCAGACAGAATGTGGACTCAAGCTATGTCAAAGCTGAGGGGCAAGGGCCCATCACCCCCTTTTTCGATACCCCCCAAGTCCTTCCCAGAGGGCCCCTTCATGATCATGCCTGTCTTAGGTTGTCCCTCCTTTAAGGGATCTTACCCGCCATTGGCTAACCAGTCATCTGCTCAGGGCCAAACAGGGTGAAGTAAAAGGAGGCAGAGGTGGTGCCCCTACTAGGAAGATAAGCTTTGTCTCCTTAATGGCTTATGGTCCCAAGGTGATTTTACTCAGCCTTAGCCATGCGGGGTTACAATTTCTGAAACCAGGCCTGGCAGTTCCCAACAATCATGCCCTTTCATGATTTTTTTTTTTAAATCACTAAAACATATAGGAAATAGAAATACTTAAATTTAATTCCAAGTTGTTCTCCTTCAGAAATGATGATAAAATGTATAATGTGTGTGTATTTTTTCCTTAAATCTGGTACTGGATAGTAAGGTTTGACTTCCTTGGGCTGACACAGAGAAAGCATGCAATTCTAAGTTAGTATCCAGTTGCAGTTTACTATAAGCCAGGCACTGAATGAAGCGATTAACACATCAACTATAACACTCAGCTCTCAAAGGCATGTTAGAGATTTTGGGAAAAAAGAGATATGTAGAGATTCATTAATTTGCCCCAACCAGAGTTGCAACCAGGCAAGGAACACATGAATACCCACACACAGAACTAAAAGGTACAGCCACGTGCACACTGGGTAATTATTCTGTCTATGATGGTTTCCTGCCATCTCCAGTCTAGCACAACTAAAAGTGATTCTAAAATAAATACAGAGATTTAGCTGTGGGAGTTTTGAGCCAGTACGTTCCCATGACTTGGAGAAATTAATCTTGTTTGGAAAAGTAGAGAGGACTGGAAAATAGCTGAATTAAAAGGAAAGACCAGAGTTTCCAAAAGATATATGAATTTTTACAGTGATGGGAATGTGTTTAATATAAAATCATTTTCAATATATTTACTTTTTGATAATACGGACATCATATTAAAAGCATTTGAGTCTACTGAGATGCAGAGAATCATATAAATATTTCCATGTTTTTGTAATGAAAGTAAATAATAAATTAGGACTTGGCTTAATTTGATTTTAGGCAAGTGCCACAGGTATTTTTATGTCAAGTCCACAAAACGGATTCTACACATCTTCTTGGAGATACTGACATGGATTATTTCGCCTACTGGGTTTCAGCACTTTATTTCAGGATCAAACCCCGCATTGTGTAAAAGACAAAACACAGCATCACTTTCGCCTGTAAAATAGGAGCAAACTAAAGCAGGCAAGCTTCCTGTCATCTCCGCCCCGCCCCACCGTCTCTGCGGGCCCTCTTCGGAGGTAACAACATAGTGGCCCAGAGAGGTTAACAGTTTATCAAAGGTTGAAGACTAGGGAGTGGCTGCTGCTCTAGGACTTAGAATTCACGTACTGTCCCCCCTGGGGATGGCCTGTAGGCAGTACATGAGTGGAAATGCAGAAAACCCACATATTACTAAAGATAAATCAGCAGCTGACTCCCGTGATAACCTGCTCCGGAACAGCAGTGACAGGCAGGAAACTGCTCTCCCAGCCCTGGGAAAGCTCTGGAGAGGATGAAAGTGAAGGGAGCCAGAAGCCTGGCGATGACTAATGTCCCCGAAGCAGAGAGAACCAGGGGACGAGGGTACTCAGGGATGTTACAGAAAAACATTTCCGAGAGGAAGGCATGTGTTAGGTAATTGCTTGTAGTTCAGCGGTTCCCTTTTTGGAGAAGAGACCATTAACAAACACAAAAACAAGAGGAGGAGGAAGAAAAATACAATACATGAGGAATCAATCTTGAAAAGATCCGGTTCTTGCAAAGAAAGCTTTGAAACTCTACTAAGGTAACTAAGGTGCATAAATAAGAGTTTCTGAAATAGTGGAAAGACTTCTCTTCTTCCTGGAAGGGAACACTGAGTGTCATAGATATGTAAATGTTTCCTAATTAAACTCCCATCTCAAACCAGTGACAGGGTATGCGCGCGCACGCGCGCGCGCGCGCACACACACACACACACACACACACACACACACCATGTTGCAGAACAATAAACGTCGTCTTCCTGACTGTTTAATGTGTACATATGCATGCATAAAAATGTCTGGAAAGAAAGATACACAACAAATATTAATTGCAACTGTACTTAGTAATTGGGACTGGAATAGGGAAGTATGGAGGGTTTGTAAGCTAGTATTTAACACACTCCATGTCCTGCTTGATGTTTTACAAGTATAATTATACACTGTCTTTACCTTGTAGTTTCATATTAAAGTGAAAACAGTAGTAGGGTGAGCTCGAATACAACCAAATACTACCTTTTCTTCCCCCTTCCTGCTTTCTCTTTTGTTACTGTTTAGGTCCACTTTATTGATAACCTGGAAGCTGAATTTTTTTTTCTAGTAAGAATAACGGGCAGTAAAAAGGAGGTGAAGCTTGCAGGTGAATGCTAACAGAATGTGATCAAAATCTATGCGGAGCAGCAATGACGAAATCATTCCCGATATCTGCTACTTATTTTGCTAACAATCAGATGATCAGATGCTTGCATTACACCCTCTGACTCTCAAAGAAACAGGAAGGCATTTGGGTAATACTAATGTAGCTGAGAAAATTAAGCAACTGTTGCAGTGTGTGTATGTGTGTGTTCCCTTTATATTAGTGTACATTGAAAAAAAACATTTTTGATCTGCAGTGTTGCATTTCTTTCTTCCCTATTTTGGTCCTCAGATTGATTAACATTTTGACTTCAGTGGTAAGCAGAATGAAGACCTTCCACGGAGGTCTGTGTCCTAATCCCAGATCCTGTGGTCATTACCTTTCACGTCAAGGGGAAGCCTAAGCTGCAGATAGCAGTGACGTTGCTAACTAGCTAACCTTATAATGTACAGACTATTCTGAGCTCTTTAGGGTGGGCCCAGTGCAATGACAAAGGCCCTTATTGGCAGACAGAGCTGACGGGAGGTAAGACCCTTGCAGTGTCACGTGAGAGGACTCCACCTACCGCTGCCAGCCTTGACTGTGAAGGAAGGGGCCAGGAGCCAAGGGGTGGTGGTCTCCAGCGTGGGAAGGGCAAGGAAGCGGGTTCTCCCCTAGAGCCTCCAGAAGGAACACAACACTGCCCACGTGGCGATTTGGTCCACTGAGGTCCATTCCAGGTTTCCGATCTCCACTAACCTAAGATAACACATTTTATATTGTTTTAAGCCACTAAATTTGTGGTAATTTGTTACGATGGTGATAAAACTAGTATACCAATGTAGAAAACACAGCCCACCTGTTGCCTCCTCACCTAATCTTCCTCTGCCCCTCCGTGCCCCCCAGGCTGGCCTGGTGCCCCCTGCGGGCTCTCAGGCCCTCTCCTCACCCTGGGTTAACTTCTCTTAGTGTGGTGGTTAGAGAGGCATTTGAGGACAAAGCCCCACTTGTCTGAGGCCCATCCCTTAACCCCTGGACTCTCTGCGATGGTTGCACCCTAGTCAGGGAGGCTGTGACAATACATCGAGTATGACCATAGGTTACTGTGTGCAAACAGTTATTTTTAGAATGTAATTTTACTACAGTTCAGAGTGTTTTCGTAGCTAACATGTGTTTACCATGTCCTAGACTTTGCCACATGCCATATAGATTAATTTCACACAGTATTTAAAACAACCCTGCAAGGTAGGCACTGTTCTCCTCATCACCAGCAGCGTCGTTCCCGATTTACGTGCTAGGCAAGTGAACTAACGCGCAGAGAAGTCGCTGACAGACAGACTCCGAGGTGGCATGCTTTCCCCTCGCGTTTTTAACCTTGGCAGCTTGCCTCCGGAGCCCGAGTGCTTAATCAACACAATCTGACAGCTCTTCAATATGTCCATATGAAAAAGTCTCCCCCCATAAATCACCTGTGATGCCGAAAGAGGAGGCGTTAGCTAGAAGCGCGAAGGTTATCATGCCCAGGATGACAGGCCCCGCCAGGGAAGTGGGTGGAAGCTGCAATTGTGACACAGCCAGTGGATACACGGCAGGGTGGCCTCCAGCCTGGGCTTTTATGGATAGTTTCCTCCTGCAACAGACGCGCAGGACTGGGGACGAAGGGCCCGGCCATGCCCTCCTGCTTTCATCTAGCGGCACAGCAGAGCCCGTGGTGTGTGGTCCAGGGAGGCAGCCCAATGCCTGCAGGTATGATGGCTCCACCTGGAAGGTCTCCCCGGACCACTGAGAGGGGCCCCTGGGGGCCAGGCACTCATGCCACCCACTTGGGGAACCCTGGCTGCTGGCCACTCCTTGTGCTCCCCTCGGCGGAGACCAGCTCCCGTGGGCTAGGGCCCAGATCCCATTTCACTTTTGGTTTTTCTGGACTAAAAATATTTTGCCCCAGTAGAAGCGTGTTCATTGGCTATCAGCTCCTTTTTGGTGACTTTACACTTGGCAGTTATATACATTACCATCAAGTGACAAGAAAGGGTAGGAAAAGAATTCCCTAAGCACTGTGATAAAATTCTTATCTTTCTTGACCCTAGACTTAGGCTACTTTCTACCATTTGAATAGTCTCTGATTTACAATTTAAAAACTCAGATGTTTAACAGAGTAACGTTCTTATTCAGTGATCTGCAAGAGAACCCGTTAATACTTTCTAGAGAAAATATTCAAACCATTCAGAAGGCAAATGGTTGCATAACCTTAGTGGCAATGATACTCTGAATGGGCTGTTAATTGAGGGAGATTATCATTAGGTATGTCAGATGCCAAAATAAAACTCTGGTGGTGAGAAAAATAGTAGCACTGTCTATTCTCATTGTGAAATGTGTTTAACCTTTCTTTGAAACGTGAACATATGAAAGAACGTTGCCTGACACATACTGAAAAATAGAAACAAAACCCAGAGCATTCATAAAGGTTACGAACTTTCCATATTGCTTTTTCTTCAGAGACACTCAGCCATCGAATATGCACTCTCGTAAGACCAATTCGTGGGAGGAGACTCCAAAGCGAGAGTGAAGGCTGTCTCAGTTCACTGAATGTGAACGGATAAGAACGGTTATAATATTCATAAGCCGAAGTTACACTGAAAAGATTTTTTCCCATAAAAGCAGAGCACAGCATTTTATAATGCATCAAACTACGGGGTGTATTCATATTCAATAAGCCTAGTTGTGTCTTATGATTAAAAATAGTATAAGGCTTGGCATGAATGACACTCTTGATGTACTTGGGGAAAATAAATGTTTAATGGCACGAAAGCATACAATTTAAGGGCATTTTTTAAAAAACAGCTTATGCTTAGAGAATTTAAAGCTAATGTTATGAGAAATGATATTTAGGCAGGTGAAGAGTTCCCAATTTTACCTTTAATTTGCCAATTTAGTGTCAGTTGCCTGTCTGCTTTTATCTCCCCACTTCCTCCGAGAGGAAAAAGAAACTAGTGTACCCGTAATCCCGTAATCCCGTTGGGATCACTAACACGTCCCGGAGGGGAGGGAGGAGCACTTCCGGTCCTGCCAGAGTCTTGGCATTCCCCACCCTTACCCAGAGGAATTAGAGGAACAACCAGCACAAAGAAGGTGCCTTTCAAACTTGAACTAACAGCTGTGGAAACCTGAACAGTTTCAGCTAAAAAAAAAATCACTCAACTGAACTATGTGTATGCCATCCTGAAAGTATGC
>PVKM010049261.1:0-10983 GCA_004027735.1 Carollia perspicillata
CCTCCCCACACAGAGCCACAGAGCTGGTAGGCCAGTGCCATATCTGTCACTCTGGCTAACACTGTTTGACCCGTACTTGAAGATCACCTGAGACTTTGTCCCACCCAACTTACAGGGCCAACCAAACTGTTAACTGTGATTTTTCCATATGAATGGTCTTGGCTCATGCTTCACAACTTTCTCAATCCTATCAAACAAGTAACAGCTAACCTCAGTGAGCCCCCAGCCACTGAACCTCTTACTAAGTGGCCTCAGACCTGGCACTAGCAGCAGCCAGCCTAGACTCAACAGTTTAGCTTTGCCTGGGAATCTCCAAGCCCAGTACAAGTAGCAGCCATCTCAGATTGCTTTATAGCTCAGGAAAGGTGGCCCCAGGCAGAACACAGGTGGGGGCTGGCCTTGGTCTGCACCAACCAGGAAATCCCAGAGCCTGCGTACCCAGTGAACAACTATAGACTATGTCAGAGCCCCACCACCCTGCCCCTGCACAGCTGGTCCTCCAGAGAGGGTGGAGGTTGGTGGTCAGTGGTTGTCACAGCCAGCCCTTGCAGCTGACGGGCCTGGATAAATCCCTGCCATTGACCTGCCAACAGCAATCTAAGCTCAACTGCAAGAGGAGGGTGTACCCAGCCCACATGAAGGGCACACCTTGAGTACCCCTCTTGGGTGATAGGGTAGGCTGTGCCACTGGACCCTCAGGACACACGTACTATGTTAGGCCATGCCACCAAGACGGGGAGTCATAGCAGCTCTACCTAATACATAGAAACAAACATGGAGGCTGCCAAAATGAGGAGACAAAGAGACATGGCTCAAATGAGAGAACAGAACAAAACTCCAGAAAAAGAACTAAGCACAATGGATATAACCAATCTATCAGATGCAGAGTTCAAAATGCTGGTTGTAAGGATGCTCAAGGAACTTAGCAAGGATCTCAACAGCATAAAAAAGATCAAGTCAGAAACAAAGGATATACTAATTGAAATAAAGACAATTTACAAGGAAGCATTAGTGGATGAAGCCAAGAATCAAATCAATGATTTGGAACAAAAGGAAGCAAAAACAACCAATCAAAACAATGAGAAGAAAGAAACCAAAAAATAAACACCGAAGATAGTATAAACAGCCTCTGTGACAACTTCAAGCATTCCAACATTCACATCATAGGGGTGCCAGAGAGAGAAGAGAAAGAGCAAGAAATCTGAAATCCATTTGGAAAAAATAATGTAAGAAAACTTCCCTCATTTGGTGAAGGAAATAGCCATGCAAGTCCAGGAAATACAGAGTCCCAAACAAGATGGATGCAGAGAGGCCCACACCAAGACACATCATAATTAAAATGGCAAAGGTTAAAGATAAAGAGAGAATCTTAAATGTAGCAAGAGAAAAGTAGTTAGTTACCTACAGGGGAGTTCCCATAAGACTGTCAGCTGATTTCTCAAAAGAAACTTTGTAGGCTAGAAGGGATTGGCAAGAAATATTCTAAGTCATGAAAAACAGGGACCTACGGCCAAGATTGCCCCTACCCAGCAAAGATACCATTTCAAACTGAAGGGCAGATAAGGGGCTTCCCAGACAAGAAAAAACTAGAGGAGTTCATCACCACCAAACCGTTATTATATGAAATGTTAAAGGGACTTGTTTAAGAAAAAGAAGATGAAAACCATGAACAATAAAATGGCAATAAATACATACCTATCAACAATTGAATCTAAAAAATAAACTAAGAAAAAAAGAAGAACAGAGACAGAATTATGGAGACAGAGAACATTTTGATTGTTGCCAGATGCGAGAGGGTTGGGGTAGAATGGGTGAAGAGGTGAGGGGATTAAGAAGTACAAGTAGGTAGTTGCAGAAGAGCCATGGGATGTAAAGTACAGTGTAGGAAAGGAAGTAGCCAGGGACCTTATATGCTTGACCCATGGACATGAACAGTGGTGTGGGGATGGCCCGAGGGAGTGGGTGGTGCTGGTGGAGAGGGGCAAAGGGGGAAATTAGGACAACTGTAATAATATAGTCAATAAAATATAATTAAAAATAAAAATTAAAACAAAAACTTATAAAAAGTGAGTAGTAGAGTTAAAGCAAATGTGTAACTGCCATTTGGTCTATTCAGATAAAGGACCATTGAGCTGTCTGTCACATGAAGGTTGAACTAGGTGTATTAACTCCAAGGCCCTTGTCCAGCTCCAAAACAGTGATGAAAAGAACATTTCAGACCACTCTGAGGCACCGTCTGTTGCACAGAAGGCGCGTCTGAGATGAGACCAGCCACCGAAACACAGTTCCAGCAGTGAACAGCAGGTGGGGTAAGCAGTCCAACATTTTCCCAAATGGGAGTAACATTAATTTTGTCCTTGAGTCATTGAGGGAACAAACATGGGATGCTCGCATAGCTGAGGACGTTCAAACCTTACCTGAGTAGGTTAAAACAACAGCGAGAGGCCTTGATAGTGATTATAATTCTTTACTCCTCAATTTTAACTGCTTCCTAGATTGTTGATGATATTTCAAATCAGACAGGAAAATCTGAGGAATGAGGTACACTCATCATTCTCTCTTCCCTCCCCTTATTTTGTTACATAAGTGCAGTCTTAGTCATCGGGAAGGAGAGAGTAGGAGTCCCAGACACAAGTTACAGAAGAAGATCATCTCTCGTTCATTTGGTTTCTAATTTTTTTGGACGTGTGAGCATTATCTCTGACTTTTCATGTGTCTGTCATAGCAAAGGGTAATTAATTAGTACATGTGTGAGTTTAATATGCCATTTAATATTTTATCTTTAAGATAGGTATTTTTAGATGAAAATGTTGGCTCAGAGCACATAGGAATCTAACATTTAATTTTTTAATCTATGAGGATGATTTAATTGATTATAAACTATAACAGTGACATTCTAATACTGAATAGTCTCTTAAAGGTGTTTTACATTTAAATGTCATATGAGTGAGAAATAGAGGATGAGCATGAATTATACTTGTTTGCTATCGCTGTTCCAAGTTTGGAGACGGACATATAGTATAAATTTCACATCTGGTATTTATCATCATGTTTGTGAAATTTCAATATAGTTTGATTTGTTATTGAGCATTAATGGCTTATGGTCAAGGTAGAAGTTACATTTAACAGAATAAATTTCGTGGAATAAATGGCAAACCTTAGGAATTTTTCTTTTCGTTTGGGTTATTAGCTTCTTCAGATACATTGACTTTTGTGCCCACTGCTTTCTTTTCTGGGTTGTAGGAACTGTATTTTCATATGCAGTTTATGTATATCGTGACGTTTTGGTGCCAAAGCCATCTCTGCCTCCCCACTTCCCAAGCTGGTGTATCTTTAAATCCACACTTATTTTAAAAGAACAATTTAAAGAGGCACCTTTCATTTTAAGTGCAGGAGCTGACTGCGTATGTGTATACACACATACAGTTGGCCCATGTCCTTGTCTACAACCTCACATATATATTAGTATATTAATGAATATATATGCTGTATATTAATATTCTATTTGGAAGCTTTTATATTCGCAGCTTTTATTTTTTGCTTTCTTACATAAATAATGATTACTAATGATGTTAGAGACTGAATGTGTGTGTCCCTCAGATTCATGTGTTGAAGCCCTAACCCCCAGGTGACTGTGTTTGGAGACAGGGCCTTAAGGAAGTAATTAAGGTTAAACGTGGTCGGAAGGGAGAAGGGAGGGGCCTAGCCCAATGAAGCTGGTGCCCTTGTAAGAAGAGGAAGAGAGACCAGAGCGCTGTGTCTCCTTGGTGAGGTTACACGAGAAGTAATTGTCTGCAGGCCAGGAAGGGGTCCCCACTATCTCCTGGCACCTTGGTCTTGGGCTCCTTGATCTTGGGCTCTCCTGTCTGCAGAACAGTGAGAAGAAAGTTTATATTGTTTCAGCCGCTCTGTCTGTGGCATTTTGTTGTGGCGTTTCACGGCGACCAACACAGATGGCTCACTTTCTAACCACAAACAAATAGGTATTTTTAAAACAGTGGTTTCATGTGAAGACTTCAGATGGAGTGGACTAAGAAACTGAAGAGAGTTTAATGTTAAGGACGTCTGCCTGTTGCGTCACTGAAATGAATAGCCCCGCCTGCTTTGAGCTGTAGCTTACAGGTGTCAGTTCTTTTAGTTCCTGATTTTTAAATTCTCTTGTTATTTATGATTGTTTACTTCACACATGGATAATGTTTTTTTCCTTTTCCTTTAAATGGCATGCGGTAAAAACGCCACCCAGTACTGGGTTAAAAGGGCCCTTCTGCTCAAAGCAGGAGAGGTCTTCCTGTCAGCAGTGCATTTGTATTCTGTCGCTGTAACAAATTGCCACAAATTTAATGGCTTAAAACAATACAAACCTATGTGTTGCAGTTTTGGAGTCTCACATTGGGGTGGGACTCAGGGAGCTAAAATCAAGGTGTTGGCGGGGCTTGGCTCCAGAGAGGCTCCAGGGGGATTTGTTTCCTTGACTTCTGGGCTTCTAGAGGCAGCCCTGTTCCGTCTGACTCCTTTGTCTGCACAGCCAGCATCATAACGTCTCTCTGACTTTACTCCTGTGGTGACATCTTTCCTTCTCTCTCTTTCCCGCCTCCCTCCGTCTCTCGTGCGGATTCTTGTAATTAAATTGGGCCCACTGCATAATCCAGGGTAATCTCCCTATTTTAAGATCAGCTGATTAGCAACCTTAATTCCCCTTTGCTGTGTAACCTAACATATACCCAGGTTCAGGGGTTAGGACATGGGTATCTTTGGGGGGCTGTCATTTTGCCTGTCACAGGCAGAAAGTTATGCATTTAATAAGGTATAAGAAAACTTTGTTTTGAAAAATACTGGAGTTCTTCTTTTTCAGCCTTTTTTTTCCTTTCTGGTGGAATCATGCTCTGTGAGTGTTTCTCAACTGTTTAAATCCAACCCCTCTGTTAAAAAACGAAAATCTTGTCTATTCTATGATCAGTAATAAACATAGTTTTTTCCTCTAAAATATTAACCCCTGCCTGCAAATGTTCGAGCTAAACATGGTTTGTCGTGCCTGTACTTATTTAGCTACCTCTGGGCCATCATTTCAGACTTCTGGATTATTTTAGGCTCTGGAATACAACGTTCATGATTTCGTTCAGTTCAAACTTAAAATCTGTGTAGGATTTGCTTTTTTTTCTCTCTTATCACCGGCTCCATTTCACACATAGTAGTAATTACACTGGTATCTTGGTACTCGTCATTAATTAGTTCCAATGAGTGGCCAGCAAGCAATAATTGATGGAGCATTTCTCTTGTAGGGTGGAGTCGTGACTCATACAAGTTCTAGCAAGTGCGACAAAGGGTGAGCAAGTGCAGAGTGCTAAAACATTCTTTCTCGTCAAAACAAGATGAGTACCAGGTTTGATGAGTTCTGAGGCCCAAAAGTACCGAGGTACCACTGTATTTGATATTGCTATTGTGAACTTATTTAAAAAGGTAAACATCCTAACAAATATTTTATAAACTTGTCCACACACTTAAGAGTTAGGTTGTGGATAGTGCTTGCTCAGTATCAATGGAATCTCAATTGCTTAGCTGACTAGAATCTGATTATCAGTCTCGTTGTGTCAACTGAAACTACTCATAGCAATAGGATAAGGCTATTGCTTTTGTTGGCACATGGTCTCAGAACATGGACCCTGCGTATGTAGTTTTCAAAATATATTTTATTCCCTGGCTAGTATGGCTCAGTGGACTGAGTGCCAACCTGTGAACAAAAAGGTCACCGGTTTGATTCCCAATTGGGGCACATGCCTGGGTTGCAGGCCAGGTCCCCAGTAGGGGGCATCCAAGAGGCAACCACACACGGATGTTTCTGTCCCTCTCTCCTTCCCTTCCCCTCTAAAAATGAATAAATAAAATCTTAAAAAAATAAAAATATATATTTAAAAACTTTTAAGAACAGTTTTAGATTTACAGAGAATTGGAGAGAATAGTAGAGTATTCCCATATATCCTATACCCAGTTCCTCAGATTATTAATATTTCACATTAATATGGTACATGTTTTACAGTTAATGAACCAACATTGAAACATTATTATTAACTATTGCTCTGTTCCAGTATTATATTTGTCTGATGTTTCTTTCATGATTAGATCGAGGTTTTGGGATTGGGGAGGTAAAATACCATCATTACATCGTGTCCAGAGTACATACTATCTAAGGGACTCGTTACTGTTGGTGCTGACCTTGCTCGCCTGGCCAAGGAAGCGTGTGTCAGGTTTCTTCACTTGAAAGTTACTCCCATCTCCCTTCCCTGCTGCACTCCGCACCGCTGTCTCCTTGAGGGTGGGGTCTCTGTGTAAAATATTTGGAATTCTTTTGCATGGGAGAGTCGTCTACCCCATTTACTTATTTACTCAATCATCTATGCTAGTGT
Organism: Carollia perspicillata; assembly: GCA_004027735.1. NCBI lineage: Eukaryota > Metazoa > Chordata > Mammalia > Chiroptera > Phyllostomidae > Carollia > Carollia perspicillata. Next base: position 6,402 of record PVKM010049261.1, read on the forward strand.
GGACATATGGATAATTATTTTATACTGTGGGCTATAATTGAATACTACTTTGTTAATGTTGTTCTTCAAATTGTTCCAGCTTGGGCCATTGGGAGCTCTTTCACTAGTCTCCTGTGCTCCTTGGACATACCCTCATCTGTGTATGTGTGTGTGTGAGAGAGAGAGTGACTTTCTACTTTCTGGTACTGCTAGATATTAGGTGCTCCAGGCTCTTCTTGTGTACTTCCTGCCCCAGTCCTAGAATAAGCCGTGTTTCTGGATATGGGGCTGTGTTTTATGCTGGATCCTGGGTTTTGATGATCAGCACCAAACAGTGTGACAGGTTCATTGTGTCTGCCATTGCAAACACTGAGCATACCATGGACCCACTGCTCACATGTAGTACCGTGTGGCAAGGTGGCGGGTGGAGCAAATCCTCATTTTAAAGCTAACTGGTAAATAGCTGAAAACAAAACAAAACAACGGCAACAAAAAACCCCACATGCGTCTATCCAAGTGTGGCTTAGTCAGAGAAGAATTATTTTGAGTGATTGTAAAGTGATATTTTGACTATGTATTCCTTGTTGGATACATCCTAAGAACTTAAGTACTTCAGAGAAATTTTAAATTATGTTTACTATTCTTATCGTTAGTAGTGATATTGATATCATTATGTTGATATTTATATAAACATACTGCAGGGTAAAGGAAATAGATAATTATGTTAATGTTAGCAACTCTGATTTTTCAGAGTGGAGAAACGAGATACTAATATAAGAATTGAAGCAGTTAAGTAAAAACCCTATAATCTGAAGTTTGAATGGAAATATCTATATGAAGTTAGATCTACTTTTGTCTGTTTAGGTATGTATTTTCCACTGAGAATCCAGAAGCAGACAGCCTAGTTGCAGTGAACACTCTTAGCACTCTGAATAGTTTCTAGATACTGTTTCCCACTTGAAGGAACCAGGCCTGGTGGAGGACAGGCTGCTTCCCGTCGTGGGGCAGAAAGCAAGAGCTCTGCTGAGGGCTGCCGGAGCCCCCACTAGATGGGACTGTTGGAGCGCCAGTGAGAATAAAAAATGTAGTGAATTGAGATACATTAAATATGAGTTTTTAATGATACTAACACCACCCCCCGGCCCTGTTGGTTACCTATGGAGGCTTCTTAAGTAACAATATACAATTTTGAACACTGGTAGATTAAGGGAAAGGGCTGAGCTTTTGTCCTTCCCTGAATGAACTGTACTTCAGGATAATCACATAGTTGATGATGAAAGGTTAAAAAAAGTAGACAAATTGCACCTAGTAAATGCAGAAGAAATGCTAGCATTAGAAAACTGCCATTTTTAGCTCCTAAAGAACTAATAGATCTAAACAAGCAATAATCACCAAGGGATGCTAAACTGGTCTGTAGTCAAGCCACTCGATCCAATGACGAGAGTTTGAGGAACCAGTGAGATAGAAGAACAAGTTAGAGGACACTACGAAGAAGCGATAAGTCAAATCCAGGAAGAGGGGAAATTCTGTAGGACAAGCGTAGATTGAAGGAAACTTACAGAGACGGACTAACCATGCACAACACGCAGGCCTTGTTTGGGTCCTGTTCTTACACAACGCGAAAGATCTGTGTCACGTGGAGGGTATTTGACATAGGCTAGGTGTGAGGTAGTATTAAGGAATTTTCTTTCGTTAGATATGCTAAAGGCATTGTGTTTATATTTAAAGACATTTTTAGTATAAGAAATACATAATGAAATAGCACAGGTGAAATGATAGGTATGCACAAGTATGATTGAGGAAGGTAGGGGGTGATAGGTTAAAAACAGGATTGGAGAATTATTCATTATTGTTGAAGCTGGACTATGGGTGCCTGGGGATTCGGTGTACTGTGTTTGAAGATTTTTATAATAAAAGTACAAGTTAAAAAATACAAGTTAAAAAGCTAAATATAGTCTTTCAATTTTCTTTTCTAGTAGAAAAGGAATAATTGGGCATTTGAGATGATCATTTATGAAATACATAATATTATTTTGGGGATGGATTATGCTTCATTCATGTGTAAATTTGTATTTGACTTTGTTTTGACTTCTTGATCTGTTAAGACAGAGTTTGCAGTGGATTTGAACATTAGGTTTAGCTCTGAATTCGAAAGTAATTTTGTTGGTAGGGACGGAGAGTGAGAAAGATCGCAAGATCAGACCTTGCATGTTTATGCCTGTGTAGGTCTGCCTTCCTCCTAAAGAGCTAATAGATCTTAGACTAATAGTTCTAATAGTTTTATTAGAACTAATAGAACTAATAGACTGTATCCTGTTTAGGATACAGTCCGAGTCCTTACCATGCCCTCCCTGCAAGGCCCTTTCTACTCTGATGGCTGCTTGCCTTTTAGGCCTCCTTACTTTGCTCTTTCCTCCTAGTTCAGTCCAGTGCAGCTGTAACACTTGCTTTATTTCAGATTTTCAAATGAGGCAGGATTGTTCTCTCCTGAGGGCCTGTGTAGGTGCTGCCTGGAACATTCTGCTTCCTACCCCCAGAACCCGGCAGGGCTTGCTCCCTTGTCCTGTCTGGCTGTCTGCTTAAATGTGATCTTCGAAGAGGCTTCCCTGGCTGTTCTGTGTAAAACAGTGCCCTCATTATTTTCCAGCCCCTTGGGAGGGAAGGAAAAAGATGGAGGCTTACAGAGGTCAGGGAGCTTTGTTGTTCTTCCTCTTCTCCTCTTTAAGGGTTTGAAATAAATAGTGACACTCAAGAGAGGGGTGAAAATGTGCACTGACTGTCATGGTTTTCTAAGAATCAGTGGTGCGGTGTTCTCTACCCCAGCAGTGTTATCGTGGAAGGCGGGGTCGGCTCAGGTGCGCAGGAGCTCTCCTGATGCAAAGTGGTCAGGAGGGACTCTGCCTCAGCACGGAACAGCGAAAGCACCGAGAGGACACAGGACCGAGACGAGGCAGTCCTCGATGGCCTGTTTCTCCAGCTCACTGCAGCTGTACACTGTGGACACGTTGATTACTTGAGGACTCTGAGAAGTCAAGAAAAGATGGCATGTTGAGAAGGGAGTGAAAACCCTACCTGTGTGGGGGACTAGTGGGGTGAATTTCTCCTTGTTTTCCTTTTCCCTCTGGCCTGGAGCCAAAGGCAGGCTCCCGGCAGAGCTGCAGCTATGGTGCAGAGGTAGCTAAACTCCTGGAGAAATCCCATCTTTCTGGCCAGAAAACTAGGAAAATTCAAGCTGGGAAGTGCCTCTTTTTTGAGTCACAGGATGGGGGCAGGGTGGGGGAGAATCTTTTTGGAGAGCCACGGTAGCTGGTGGTGTCAGCAGCTGAACTGTCTCTGGAAATACTGTCTTTCTCGCCAGGGACGCAGGGTGAAAGGGGCCCTTGCAGTCCAAAGAGTTGTGGGAGAATTCGCCTTTTTGTTCCTTGCTCTCTCTGCTTTGCCCTTGAGGGGCACTGTGGGCAGCTGGAACTCCAAGAGAAACCCCGCCTGTGGACTGGGGATTGGGGCAGTCTTAGAGAGGGGTTTCTCCTCTTGTGTGTAAGTGTACTCTTAGGTATGTATTTCCCCCAAAGAAATGAAAACTTATGCATGTGAATGCTTCTGGTGGCTTCTTTCCACAGTCGCTAAAAACCGAAGATTCTGTAATCTGGCGAAGGGGCACACAAATTTAGGCATATCTGTACCAGAGATTTTCTGCCGCTGTGCCGCAAGAATTTTCAGAATGTATGACCACCTGCAAAAGGATTATTTAGTCAGGGGCACTGACCTCTTTTCCCTGATGGTCAAATAAAAAAATGACAACAGTCAACACAATAGCTGTTCAATGTGAATGAACCAAAATTTTACCTATTTTTTTTGTCAGACCAGCAAAAATATATATATTTTTTGGTGTGCCTCAGAATTTTAGTGATTAGTTTATGTGTGCCATGAGATGAAGAAGGTTGAAAATTGCTGATCTACACCAGAGACTGCAACTGGGCAATGAAAGGGAATGAATCACTTATTTTTGGGGGTTGGCCAAAAAGTCTGTATGGCTTTTTCCAGAAAATAGAAGACACAGTTTTCATTTTCACCAAAAATTTTATTGATTTGGATATTTTGAGTGTGTTGGCTATCTCCCACTATTGTCTTCTAGTGGGTAGAGGCCAGGGGTGCTGCCAAACATCTTCCAGTGCATAAGACGGCCCCATAGCCAAGGGTTACTTGGCTAAAATGTCCATAGTACCAACAAACTTCACAAACCGCTTCTGACACATTCAATCAGTCACAGCACCTTCTCCATACACTGCACAGATCCTTTTTTGCATTTCAGTTGCGTTTTTACCTTTCGTGATAGAATAAAGCATAATATGCCGAAAATGTTGCATATCTTCTTCCATCTTCAATTTTAAAACGGCCGCACAAGAATTCACTGGTTTGGTAAGTTTTAAAAAAATGTACACTGATATATGACAGCTGTCACAGTCTAGCAAAATTGTTTTGAATGAAGTTAAAGACAGGTAAGTACTACTAGAGCCATTGTATCAGAAAAACTATGTGAACTTTTTGGCCAACCCAGTAAATTCACAGGCTTTTTTATTGGAGGAAAGCAATATTAGAGTTT
>PVKM010049262.1:0-10981 GCA_004027735.1 Carollia perspicillata
AATAAAATGGCAACAAATACATATCTGTTAATAAATGAATCTAAAAAACAAAATAAATAATCAGAACAGAAACAGAATCATAGAACATTTTGATGGTTGCCAGATGGGAGGGGGCATCACAGGAATGTGGGAAAAAGGTGAAGGTATTAAGAAGTACAAATTGGTGGTTACAGAAAAGTCATGGGGACGTAAAGTACAGCACAGGAAATAGAATAGCCAAAGAACACATATGTATGACCCATGGGCATAGACAATGGTGTAGGCATTGCCTGAGGGGGTGGATTGGGGGATGGATCAAGCAGGGCAAAGGGGGAAAAGCTAGGACAATTGTAATTGTATAATGAGTAAAATATAATTTAAAAATAAATAAAATAAATGGTATGGTTCTACATACACTAAAAATAAATTTCAAAAACACATCATTGATTAAAAAAATAGTAAAATATGTCATAAAGCACATAAATATATAACAACTACAACCCATTTATACTTAAAAATATATTAAATATTATATCATAAACTGGTAAGAGTACCCAGATTTCTATAAACCAAAAATTTACATTTTGAACTGAAACTGAATATTTCCAGTTAAATTTATAGTAACAATATAACCAAATACTTATAAATTTTCTTCACCATTACTGTCTCAATGAATCTTATTCACACTTAGAGGATATACACATTTAAAATGTTTCTGATCAAGGTGTAGATAAAAACAGCACCCATTTGGGAAAAGTAGATTTAATACCCTCTAGAACCAATCTATAATATTTTTAATATATATTCTATCATGTATACACAAATCACTGCCATATGGATCTTAACATTTGGACTGCCTGCAAAGTCATTAATGATCCAAAGGACCAAATACTCTAAGCTTATTAATTATTAAAAAGTTGATGATATCCTTTTATCCCACATGAAGGGATTTTTGGTACTACTGTATGATCTTTCTATATATTTGACATAATCATTGGGTGTGTCTGTACATTATTTCATATAATCAAAACCAGATTTTATAACTAATTAATTTTTGTTTTTAATTTAGTCATAAAAATATATTCAATATTATTAATTATATTGAAAACAATGCATCCTAAAAGTTTTTTTGTCACCAAAAATTTAGTTATAAATGTTCTCTTCTCAGTAATACAAACTTAAGTCAGTATTCCTCCAACATACTGACAACAGTATTGCCTAAAGGTTTTCCTGGGAAACAAATAAGACAAAAATTAAATAGCTTTGAAAACTGAACTGCCACACAAGTGGTAAGGATTATCACTGTGTTTTCATAAGTACAAAGAGTGTCAATAATATTTCTTCTTTTAAAAATGCAAGGACAGAACTTATGAGAGAGAAACATATACTATGCACCATATTAAGGAGAAATAAACATCCTCTTTTATCTACTTCTCCTGTTTTCCTTTACTTTTCTTAAAACATTAGTTATAAACTATAATCTAAAGGAGATAGTAATCAGTGCTATAGAGTTAAAAGGAGTTTAATTCCAAACACTAAAAAATCAGTAATAGTTGAGGCTGGCTTCAAAATATATCAAGAATACCAGTATGATCTGGTTCTCTGAGCCTATTAGCATTTTCAAGTAGAGGTTAAGGCCCTCCAAATCTCTAACTAGCTTTCTTACTACCCCTATATGTCTTTTAAAGGTTGAGTATTGTAAAACAGCAGACAAAATTAAAGCAGTGATCAAAAAACTCCCAACCCACAAAAGCCCTGGACCAGATGGTTTCACAGGAGAATTTTACAAAGCATTTAAGAATGAGCTAACCCCTACCCTTCTCAGACTATTCCAAAAAATCCAAGAAGGTAGAAAACTCCCAAACTCTTTTTATGAAGCCAGCATCATCCTAATCCCAAAACCAAATAATAACATAGCAAAGAAAGAAAACTTCAGGCCAATATTTCTGATGAACATAGATGCTAAAATACTCAATAAAATATTGGCAAACCACATTCAGCAATATGTTAAAAAGATAATACACCATGATCAAGTGGAATTCATCCCAGGGATGTAAGGATGGTATAGTATTCACAAATCAATAAATATAATACATCACATAAACAAAATGAAAGACAAAAATCACATGATCATACCAATAGAGCATTTTCCAATGCTTGATCAGTTCGCTGATAACGGATAAGATTCCCCAAGGGGGGAATGACCTAAGATAGGCATGGTCATGTGGAGGCCCCAGGGAAGGACTTGGGGGCTATGGAGAAAAGGGGGTGCTGGACCCTAGTCCTTTGGCTTTAATGAAGCCTGATTCCCCTAAATCCTCAAGAAGTCTCTGATAATTCCTTGGCTACCTTGCCTCCTCTGCCTGACTTAAGCCTGACACAATGACAGAGGGTGGTGCAGCCCTGTGCTGGAAAGGGTGGGCTCCCCCGGGTGATCTGGCCTGAGAAAAGATATGTAAATTCCTGTGACACTTGCTTTGCTAAGAATGTTCTTAGTTAAATGATAAAGACCTGAGCAAGAAAGTTTACTTTCCAAAGTTTCATAGCCTTTTAGCTGACAGACCCTAAATCAGAATAAGCCCTAATGGTTCCTTATCTATCACCTAATCCTTACTGCCTGAGAATGATTAATAAGTTGTACCTGAATTCCTGCACAAGAAACCCAATAAAACCACTGTCCAGGCAAGGGTCGGCACACTCTCCCCTTGAGAGAGTTGCCAGGCTGCTCCGAGGCACTGCCCCCTTGAGGGACTAGCTGTGCCATCCCCTTTTCCTCCACAGGACTCAGTAGTCCATGTGAATTTGTCTCATGTCTCATCCATAACGCCACAGACACAGCCAGCCGGTGCCCGTGTCACAGGAAAATCTCAGCTATTCCATGCAGCAATATTTTACCAATAAGTCCCCTAGAGCAAGGGACATAAAGGAAAGAATAAAGAAATGGGACCTCACCAAATTAAAAAGTTTCTGCATGGCTAAAGAAAACATCATTACAATGAAAAGAGAACCAACTACATGGGAAAACATATTTGCCAATGATACCTCAGACAAGGGTTTTATCTCCAAAGTATATAAAGAACTCACACAATTCTACTCCAGGAAGACAAACAACCCAATTAAAAAATGGGCAAAAGACCAGAACAGACACTTCTCTAAGGAGGATATATGGAAGATACAGAGACATATGAAAAGATGCTCAACTTCCCTAGCCATCAGAGAGACACAAATTAAAACCACAATGAGATACCACTTCACACTGGTCAGAATGGCCATCATAAACAAATCAACAAACAAGTGTTGGAGAGGATGTGGAGAAAAGGGAACCCTAGCGCACTGTTGGTGGGAATGCAGACTGGTATAGCCACTGTGGAAAACAGTATGGAATTTCCTCAGAAAACTAAAAACAGAGCTGCCTTTTAACCTGGCAATTCCACTGCTGGGATTATACCCTGAGAACCCTGAAACACCAATCCAAAAGAACCTTTGCACCTCAATGTTCATAGCAGCACAGTTTACAATAGCCAAGTGCTGGAAGCAATCTAAGTGTCCGTCAGTAAACGAATGGATCAAAAACTATGATACATTTACACAATGGAATTCTATGCAGCATAAAGAAAGAAGGAGCTCCTACCCTTTGCAACAGCATGGATGGAATTTAGCATTATGCTAAGTGAAATAAGCCAGGCAATGAGGGACAAATACCATATGATCTCACCTTTAACTGGAAACTAATCAACAAAACAAACAAGCAAGCAGAATATAGCCAGAGACATTGAAATTAAGAACAATTTGACAATAACCAGAGGGGAGGTGGGAGGGGATGAAGTGGGGAGGGAAAGGCGGGAAGGGTTTCCAGGAACAACTCTAAAGAACACATGGACAAAAGCAGACTGGGGTGGAAGCAGGGGAGGGAGGTGAGGATGGCTGGGGTGGGATGGGGAGAGGAGGGGGGTAAATGCAGACAACTATAATTGAACAACAATAAAGTAATTAAAAAATAGAAATAAACAAAAGTTGAGTATTATAAATTATATATATTATCACTATGAAGATTAAATCCCATTAAAAATAAAATTGAGTTCCCCAGAAATATTTTAAAAAGTTATGATGTACCAGAAAAAGAAATAATAAAATATCTACCATTTTAATCATAATATAATCTTATCAACTAATGAATATTTTCAAATTCAATCAAGTGAAATTGAAGAGTTAAGGAGAAACAACATTTTGCCTTAAAATATAACATTTATATTAGATAATTTTTGAGGACCAAAATCTCTAGATCTCCTTATTTTTTAAGATTTTTTAACTGTCATTCTATTACAGTTGTCCCAATTTTTCCCCCTTTCTCTCTTCCACCCATTGCACTCCCCCCAGTCAATCCCCACACCTTCGTTGATGTTTAGCATTATAGCCAACATCTTTTAATGCACACCATTAGTGTCTATATTAAATTTGGGGTTACTTAAGACAAGAATAAATAATTTGATTTAAAAGACATGAAACAATCACCAGAAACCACTTTATGCCATCATATTACCAAAAATAAATGATAAAAAAAAATGATAATATAATAGCTGGGGCTGTTGAGAGTATGAGATCACAGATACTTTTAAAGACTGTTAGTGGAGACTAATCTGGCAGTAACTTTGGACCTAAAATTATCCTCAACAAATGAAATAAAAATTCTCACATGTTCAAAAAGCTAAAGTGTTCAAAGATGTTCACTCAAATATAGCCATAACAACCAAAATGTTCAGTGAAAGTAATGGTTAAATGAATTATACTTATAAGCCGTATTGACATAGAAGATCCACAAAATAATGTCAAATATAAAAAAGAAGTTCTAGAGTAATATCTCTAAATAGGAACCATTTTATAATACATGTTTATATAGCAGAAATAAAATATTTTTGTTTGTTTTGTAACCAGCTGCCATCAAGGGTTCTGCCAGTGTTTAGGAAAATTCCTTAAATGAAATGTGGTATATAAAGAGACAGTGAATCAGGGACTTCTGGTCAAGATGATGGCATAGATGTAGGCATGCCCATCACCAAGTGGCCCCAGGCCTGGCATTAGCAGCAGCAAGCTTTGGTTCACAACTTGGTTTCATCAGGGCACCTCCAAGAATGGCTGAAACAAGAAATACTGCCCATACCAACTGTTTTCAAGGATATGAAGAAAACAAAATTTCTTATAAACTACTAATGAAAATGCAAAATGGTACAACCATTTTGAAAAACAATTTGGCAGTTTTCCAAAGTTCAGCACATTCCTATCATGTGATTCCAGGGATTTCACTCCTAAATGAAAGCAAACAAAAAGAAAGCATATGCCCATATAAACATTTTTAATAAGTGTTAATAGCTACTTTATTTGTAATAGCCAAATCCTGAAAACAATCTAAATGATCATCAACAGATTCACAGGCAAACAAAGTGCCGTATATCCACACAATAAAATACTATTGGGCAATAAGAAGGAATGGACTTATGACTCACCCAACAGAATGAATTTCAAAATAATTATTCTGAGTGAAAGAATTCATATTGTACAAAAAATATATAATATATGGTTTTATTCAAATAAAATTCTAGAAAATGTAAATGAATAGTGACAGAAATAAAATCATAGGTTGCCTAAAAATGGGGGAAGGATGGGAAGAAAGGGTTACAAAGCTCAAGCAACTTTGGCAAGTGATGGATATGTTATCTTCATGGTAGGGATGATTTCACAGCTACATACACATGTCAAGACCTGACAAACCATACCCTTTAAACACGTGCAGTTTATTGCCTGAAAGTTAAAAATAAAAGAAAAAGGACTATACATTGTCAAAATTATACAAGGCAATGATATATGAAATTTTAAGAGGTTTTATGAGGAATTAGAAAAATATGTTGAGATTATTCACATAGGCATTTATACAGCAGAATAATCCAAACAATGGAACTGTGGTGACAATGTGTTTACTGGGCTACTGATGCCAAGTCAACGATGTCAGAATAGACCAGTTCACTATCCTGTGGGCAGGATAATGCAAATGACAAAGAACAATTTAAAATGACCTTTGGAGACTATGCAGCAACCATTAAGTAGGAGATACTCCAACATGGTGCAAAAAGAAAAATTCAAAAGGGAAAAACAAGGACAGGTAGACCAAATGAAATCCTATGTCATGCTCTTCTTTTTTATCTACAGAAAGTACGATAACAAATTTTTATGGAAAGTTATCTTCCTATCTATTTCTAAAAGATCAACAAGAAATTCCAGATAGATCAAAATTTCAATTTAGTTTATTACTGACTGATTGTTTTTGTCATTCATTTCTCAGGAAAATTTCTGTGCATCAAAGGACACAATCAACAGTAAAAAGGCAACCTGCTGCCTTTCTTCCCATTTCCAATTCTGCACATAAAGAGCTTAGAGAGTTGCCACTCATCCTAACAATGACTAAAAAAAAGCTAAAAAAGCTTTTTGGGGGATGACAATGTATACGCATTATGATCCCATTTTCCTTTTCATGGGGGTATGTCTCCAAATTAACTCATAGAGATTTGTCCTAGCTCAGGCTGGTCTAACAAGATACCACAGATTAGCTGTCTATCATCATCTTCTGGGAATTCTGTTGTTATGAGACTTAAATAGAAATTTAGGGCTCAGCTAGTAACTATGTATGGTGTGAAGTGGTTCTAGACTTATGCGATCACTTCATATGTTATATAAATGTCTAACCACTATACTGTGCACCTGAAACTGAAAATACTATACTGTCCATTGTAATTAAAAATATTTTTTAAATACTTTTTAACAAAAGAAACCTAGAGCTTAGATTTTAAATCACAGTATTGGAAACAATACTCTGTGAATATTTTCAGGGTTCTGCATACTCAGGGACTTTTGGAAACAGAGCACTGACCCATTGGTTAAAGGATATTTGAATGGGGCACATGCATTAGAAGTGAATGTATACATGTTATTGTATTATATATGAGCACAGAACAAATTTGGAGGCAAACACAACATACTCATAATTCTAAACACCTGAAGGTTTGAGGTGGAAAGTGTAGTTATGGGGTTACCTGGAAGGGAGGCAAAGGCAAATATTAACTTTACTTTAAACACTGATTTGTTTCAACAGTTGATAGGCCTCATATTACCACACATACCAGAGATCATCAGTTTCCCTCTCCTCCTTCTAATGTAAAATATTTGGTTCATGAAATTATATCTTTTCATAGATTTAATGAGTTTTCCAATAAATATAAAGAATGTGTAAGCTGTAATAAAAGTTTCCATGCGTAATACCATGTTCGCTGATAATTACCACTTAGATATGGATAAGTGTTTGCAACTATTTCTAATCTCTCATAAGAAAGGTATATAAAATATATCTAAAAGTTATGTAGGCAAGTGTAATTTAAAATAACAAAAATTAAGCCTATTTAATTGGGGGGCTCTGTGGGCAGAACCCATTATTTTCATCCACCACAGATGAAAATAATGCTACTAAGACATGATCTGCTTGGGGAGGAAAGATAGCCGATCTCTCAAAGGAGAACGGCCAGGAGTCCCCTTCCTCAATGGTATTTATTAGGTTCATAACACACAGGGATACAGGTAAGGCTCATCAATCAATGTCAGGCAGCAAGGATCAAACAACAGAACATTTCAAAGAAATCTGAAGGCTTAATCTGAGTGTCTGTCAGCTAAGAGGGTTGCAAAAACTTTAGGAGAGGTAGTCATTTCCTGCCCGGACCCTTATCATATGAATGGGAGCACTCTTAGCAAAGCAGGCTTCACAGGACTTTACGAATTCTTTCTTATGCCCAATCACCCTGGAGCCCACTCTAGCCTGCAGAGGGCTGTATCCACTCCCCGTCACAGATTCAGGCTTAAGTTAATTACAGCCAAGAAGTGCTTCTCCCAGATGGAATGGGGACTCTGGCTATGTCAAAATAGCTGGGGAGTGAGGGTCCTTTGCCCCCTCTTTGCCGCAACCACCCCCCGAGTCCTTCCTTGATGGCCTCCCACATGATCATGTATGGCTTGGGTTGCCCTTCTTCTGAGGGGTTTTACCCTTAGTCTCTGACTAACTGACCAAGCACTGGGGGCTAGAGATGGCAGAAGCAGCACTCTTGCCAGGGAGATAAGCTTTGTTTCCTCAGTGGCTCATAGTCTGGAGGTTGCTCACTCAGCCTTAGCCACGAGGTGGCAGTTACAACTCCTGAAACCAGGCAGAACAGTTCCCAACACTTAATGAATTCCCAGAGATAAAACACTTTAAAAACATACTGGTATGGCATTAGATGCTTAGCCAAATTGCAGCAGACTTTCCAAAGCAGCCCTACCCATTCTCAACAGGCTTCCATAAAACATCTTCTCTTTCTCTATGATTAAAATTAGGGGTTAGTCTTAACCTCTTAATATCAACATCATATTTGATATAGAAACTTTAAAAATATATATTATAACTCTTTACTTGTTCTACCACTTAGTAGGTATATGACCTTGGGCAAGTCATGCTTAATATTTCTGTACCTCGGTTTCTGCTACTACAAAATAAAAATCATAAAATACCTACCTTATGAAATTTGTTATGACAATAAAATGACTTAACATTTGTATTTAAAAAGTGACTGGCATAATAACCACTATAAGAATGTTTCAGTCTGTATTGTGAGTGGGGGGACATGGAGAAAAAAAAAAGAATGTTTCAAAAAGTAGATCAAATTAAACTTAATTAATAGAGAACAGATTAACAGGTTTTTGACTTCTGAAAATATTTCTAGCATTTGGTACCCAGAGAATCTTAAGCCCTGCTCCCAAATTTGAACTTTATTTTGTACTCAAGGCCTCCAGTTTTTTTCTCCTCACTTCTTTTTTGCTGAGTATTAAAAAACCCAACAGTCAATAAACAAACAAACAAAACATAAATTGAACTTCATCAAAATTAAAAGCACTTCAAGAAACACAATCAAGAAAGTAAAAAAGACCCACAGAATGGGTGAAAATAATTGCGAGTCACGTATTTAATTAGGAGCTGTTCTACAGATCACTTACAACTCAACAATAAAAAGAAGAATAACTAAATTTAAAAATCAGCAAAGGATTTCAAAGCTATTTCACCAAAGAAGATACACAAATGACTAAATACATAAAAAGACACTCAACATCATCAGTCACTAGGGAAACACAAATCAAAACCACAATAAGCCCTAGCCATCGTGGCTCAGTTAGTTGGTTGGGCATCATCTTGCAAACTGGAAGGTCACAGGTTTGATTCCCAATCAGTACACATGCCTAGGTTGCAGGTTCGGTCCCCAGCCAGGGCATTTACAAAAGGCAACTGGTCAATGTTTCTCTCTCACATCGTTTTTCTCTCTCTCTTCCTCCCTCCCCTCCTCAGTCTCTACAATCAATAAGCATGTCCTTGAGGATTAAAAATAAAAAACACCACACAATGTAATATCACTTCATACCCACCAGGATGGCCATAATTAAAAACAATATAGGACATAGCTAATGTTGGCCAGAACAGGGAGAAATTGGATCATTCTATATTGCTAGGGGGAATGTAAATGTAAAACAGTGTAGATTCTTTAAAAAACAGTTTGGCCATTCCTCAAAAAAGTTAAATATAGAAGTCCTACATGACCCAACAATTCTAGTCCTAGGTATGTTCCAAAAAGAACTGAAAACAGGTATCACGCAGCAACTTGGACACAGATATTTATAAAAGCACTATTTGCACTAGCCCAAAAGCAGAAACGAACCAAATGTTCACCAATGGATGAATGATAAAATATGGTGTGTGTATATAACAGTATATTAGCCACAAAAAATGAATTTCTATTATCTGCCACAACATGGATGAACTCTGATACAAAGGTCCAAAGGGTTAATCACCAATATAGTAAACCTCTGGCATTCCATATTTCATATTCAACTGCTCTGAATCTCCCCTAAGGACACCCTAGTTTTGGAACATGAAATAATTATTTTGCCGTGGTACTAATTTAAAGCATACTTATTGTAAGGTACAGTACAGAAGTCACTCAACAAATAGTAAAACAGGCTATTCAGTATCCATATCTCAAGGAGTCTCTATGGTTCCCTAATTCTAGTTCTCCAGAATCTTCTACATACTCTAAATGTAAAAAAAATCCTTCTCAGGGGAAAAGGTCATTTAAAAGTATGCCAATTCCCTATAGATTGTATACCTGAAATCTATATAATTTTATTAATCAGTGTCACCCCAATAAATTCAATAATTTTTTAAAAGTATGCCAATTCCCAATGCTGGTAATAGAAGTAAACAAAACTAAAGTTTTGAATAAAATTAAAATGCTAATCTGAAGAAAATGAAAACACTGACTTAAAAAGATATCTACAAGCCCACTCCCATGTTCACGGCAGCATTATTTAAAATAGCCAGATATGGAAGCAACCTAAGTGTCCACAGATGAATGAATAAAGAGGAGGGAAATTTTGTTATTTTTAACAACAGGAGAGAAACCTTGAAGGCATTGTTCTAAGTGAAATAAATCAAAGAAAAACAAATATATGATAGCACTTATATTTGGAATCTAAAACCAAACTAAAACAAACAAACAAAAACCAAGCTCACTGGTACATAGAATAGATTTGTCGCAGCCCGCTGCGGCAGGGGGGCTCGTAAGTCAGGGTGAGGGATGTATTATTATTATTACTAATAATAATGTTAACAGAGAGGTCCAAGACTCATCAGGTCATGGCGAGTTTATTGAAAGAGCGCAAAGCTTTTAAGCACCGTGCCCCAGAAGCTACAAAGCGTATCCTTGAGATAAAAGCTTACAGGTTCCCACAGGACAAGGTTCTCATTAGCGCATACTTTTCTTGCACCTGCGAAGGCCATGCCTTCCCCCTGTGCATGGGAACAACCAGATAATCAGCAGTTGGGAGGTAGTCTGGGCCCAGAACGGCCTTGAGGCTAGAAACCAGGTTTCCATCACCACTCCCG
>PVKM010049263.1:0-11037 GCA_004027735.1 Carollia perspicillata
TTTTGACATATGGCTCAATTTTTCATTCCTGTTAAAGATCTGAAAAACTGCTTCTCTTTGATAGCTCTCAATTTAACTTGGCATTTGATTTATTTATTTGATTAAATATAGTCTTTAGGGTATTGTTTTTGTTGATTCATCTAAAAAGGGATATTTCACTATTTCATCTTTATAGATTTGGTTTGTTTCCATTTAGTTTGTTTCTATTTTGTTCAATATTGAAGGTAGAAAAACAAGTCTTTGTTTTGTAACATGGGTTATATGTTTTGGTCTCTGGAGAGCATAAAAAATTTAGCCATTTCTAGAATGGAATAAAGATGAGAGTCAATACCAACAGGATCAGTGAGATGTCCCAATTCTAATCAATTTACTTTAACAAGAACCTATTAAACTTCTAAGTGCTGTACAGCAATACATTGGTGACAAGACAGTGCCTACCCCAAAGGAGACAAAACTCTCCCACGGGGGCAACTTGACATGTTCTGGGGAAACAAACAGAGACAGTAACGGCAGCTTCTACATTAATGTTATGGAGTAGCAGTGGGTGATAAACCCTGAAGATTTCTGCTGGCCTTTTATTTAAATGTGATAGTAATCACAAATAATGCAGAGATCAACAACCAGACTGGTGCCAAACACCAGTGTCCTGTCTCTGACTTCAATGTAATCAGACATCCCATGCCCTCAGATCAGAAGTCTCTGCTCACCCCTTTTAAAACCATATTTACTCAACCATAGTTATTCTATGTTAGTGCTTATTAACAGATAAACATATTCATAAGCATTTTTATGAATTTAGAATCAATTATTTGGAGAAATAGCAAAATAGAATTTGAGACCTAGAAGAAACAATAGCCACCATTTACTCATTTCTCTCTCTATATATGTATATTACAATTTGTATATATTAAAACATATAAATGTATATATTTAAATTTTTATTTCTTGATTTGAAAGAGAGAAAGAAAGAGAAACATTGCTTTGTTGTTTAATTTATGTATACATTCACTCACTGTTTTTTGAATGTGACCTGACCAGGGATTGAATCCACAACCTTGGCATGTTGGGATGATATTCTAACCAACCAGGGCCCTCAACACATACTCAGTGTCTGTGATGTGTCATGCACGCAGCTTGCCCTCAAGGAACACAAATAAAATTCTGTCCCTACATGCTTAAGAAACTTGCTGCTTAGTGAGAGATATAAGGGAGTTACAAAAACATAAAAAAGAAAATTTTAACAGCTGACCTTAATTGTTCCTCTGAGGAAGAAAACTATTTTTTTAACATGTGTCCTGATGGGGCATTTTGTACAGAGGGTGAACTTCAACCATAGGTGCTTTAAAAGCATAGGTAATTAAGTGTAATATTAAACTGCTTCTGAAAAGTAAAATAAGGAAATCAAGGGGCTCAATCAGACAGTAGTAGAAAGGCAGCTGCTAAATAAAGGAAAAATTATTAGAGAACCTATAATTGTATGACAGCCAAAGATTATTTAAGCATAGGAGTGTCTAATATGCAATTTTGCAGTGAGTTTGTGTTGAAGAAATCAGAACCTTCCTTTTGACATAACACATCTTCTGTGGGCTATGCTGTTGATTCACTTTTTATTGATTGATTGTTTGAACTTGTGGAAAATGAGAAGGGTTCATGTTTCACACTTGATAAATGTTATTTAAAATAGAAAACTTTGAGAACCCCCAAGTCAAAACTGACCAAGAAATGTAAGAGCCCTTGACACTCATAGAAATCTTGGGGAGTTTGGGAAGGGTTTTAATTTTCTACAGGGTTATAGGACACAGAAGGTTCAAACTAGGAGACCTTATTTGTTTGCTGGCTAATATAAAACTTAAGTGCAATTTAGAAAGCAATGCCTCTCTCTCACTGCCCCATATGTACATGTACATATAACTAATTTCTAGGTAATATTCTACATACTTTATAAAAAGTGATAGATTATTTTCATCTGGAATAGAATTCTGGAAGTATTAATAGAATAGTGATATGGTGACTATCTCAAGAAAGACAATAACTAGTACCATGCAAAACAAAAATGCACATTAAACAGTAATTCAGACTTGCTGAAATAAGAAATGCTTAAAATATGTCAGACAATAAGAATATAAATGGTTTTGACTTAAGTAGAAACTGTGTTAGATTAGGGAGTTTGCACTTCATTCTCTAGACAATGAGGAGAAAGCACACATTTGCCAGCAGGTGGTGATACGATTACAGTGGCAGGTAAATACTCATTTGGCAGTGAAGGTGCACGACAGAGGCTGGAAAAAAAAACAATATGGTGGAACAGGTGAGACAGAACTGGTAGAAATGATTGTAGTTGTAGCTGGAATGGAAGATCATGGTGAATATAAGAGATATAATGGATATAACCATAACCATTTATTAATTTGGGGGATACACATCTGAATATGCATTTTCAGTCAGGAAAATCCCCCACTGTGTGAGTATTGGTGGGAACTAGGACTCCACCTTCCATTTCAGAACTTCATCTTTCGTGTCCATGGTTCAGAGCCAGAATGTATGATGCAAGTGATACAATGTTCTGAGCGCTTTAAATATTGACCCATAATACAAAGACAGATGAGAAGAGATCTGAGATGGTGTCTAAAGCATCTAGCACCAGTGGTTTAACAACAGTTTCTGAAACAGTCGTGTATAATTTGTGTTCCCACATTCTCATCTCCCATTCTCTCCTCACTCCCTTCAGTTGGGTTCTCATCTTCATCACTTAACTTTGAGAGTACTTACTGAGCCCCCGTGGCCCACATCTTGAAAAAGACAATGGTCTATTTGATAGATCGACAGCATTGACAAGGTGGGCCACTCCCAAATTCTTGAATCACCTTTTTCCTAAGTTTCTGTATGTCTTCCTATGTCACTTGAGTCTCCTCATTCATTTATTTTTCTTACTATAGCTTTCTAAATATTAGAGCACTCCAAGATTAAGTCCTCAGCCCTATTCTCTTCACAATTTGTGATCATAACTTGGATGCCCTCATCCTATTTTATGACTTTAAATACAACATAATATGCTTATAAAACTCAAATTTATATTTTCAGCCTTTCTTCACCCTGAAGTACAGGCATTTCCTTGTGATTAATAGTCATTTCAGAGTCGGTATACACAAATAGATTTATTGATTCTCACTTTCACTATCTTGTTCCTCTGAAAGTTGAGTGCCAATACAGTCCAATGCAAACTCTTACCAAAGAGAAGGCCTTTTACACCTGTTTACTACTGTTACCTAATACTGACTACAGCCTAGAATACTGACTATCATAAAGGATACAAATAAACATTTGGTGAGTAAGTGAATTGCTACATGAGGATATTGAATAGGCTGTTAGAAATCCCCCCTTCATTTTATTGGTGAAGATACTGAGACCAATTTAAATGAAGTGATTTTCCAAAGCTGCAACTTAATCAGTGGCAGACTTTGGCCTACCTACTCTTTGAGTACATCAAACGGTTTCAGGTGCTATCACTGCCTCTTGTACCCATACTTCAAGCCTGTCAAAAATTTCTTGATACTCAACAGGTCTGGTGAGAAGCTAGTCTATAGATACAAAGAACAGACTGACAGCTATTGGGGGTTGGGGGTGTTGAGGGGCTAGGTGAAATAGGTAAAGGGATTAAGCAAAAACCAAACAAACTCAGACATCACATGGTGATCACCAGAGGGAAAGGGGGTTGGGGCAGGTACAAGAGGGTAAAGGGGTGATAAGTGATGATGGTAAGTCACTGGACTTTGAGAGGTCAATACACAATACAATATACAGATGATCTATTATAGAATTGTACCCTTGAAACCCATGTGATTTTATTAACCAATGTAACCCCAATAAATTCAATAAGATACTTTTTAAAAGTTAGTCTATTCCTACATCGAATATCAGATTTCTCACACATTTCTGAGTTTGGTCAACACACGAGAGAAGAAGACAGTTGAGATTTCAGAAAGAACGAAAAGCTTCCCAATTGTACTAGACATCTATGGTGTTCTTCTGACTGCCCAGTACCTGAATTCCTTTTCTTTTTCAAGGAGATGACTCAGTACACACATTTTGGTTAATGCAGGATCCTTCCTCATGCTAGAGAAGCTAAAATAGTTCAAGCATCCCCTCCTTTTTTTTTACCTCTAGCAGCCAGATTACTCCATCAACCTGATGGCCCTGCCCAGGATGTTGATTCTAAATACAGAAACAAAAAGACAGGGGACTCTCAAAGCACAAAGGATTCATGGTACTGGCTGTGGACACAGCACAGTGAAGGGGTAGGGTACACGCTGTCCAGTAATGAGGTGTCAGTAGCAGCATTCTTGGCAGACTTCCTCTGACATGACAGCTAGGCCTTCTGCTGCAGAGCTGCCCTTCGTTCCTAGCTGGGACTGGCTGTCTGTTGGTTTTGCTTCAATTAGTCATGGTTATTTTATTTTGTTTACAAATTAAAGCGCTGACTGATCCATCCATGACTCCCACACCATTCTTCAGTGTCATCCACTAACTCAGCAGCACGGCTGCTGGTCTCCTCCCTACACCCAAACCTATCTTCTGTACCATGTTTCCTCAGAAACTAGTTTGGTGACTGGTTTCCTAGCCTAATAACCGTATCCAAATCAAAGGACTAACAGCCTGAAAAGTAATTCATCTATCATTTTACTCTCGCATTAAATCTGCATTCTGTACACTAAGGTAAACAGAGGTAAAAATTCTAGACAGTACTTGAAGAAAAGTTACTTTAGGGTCAAGGAAGGTTTTGCCACCAACCTTTCTCAAAATCATTTGTTGCCATTGTTTCTTCAGGGAAAACTTATTTATGCTTTAAATCCCGGCTTATTCAAGTGGTTCTGAGCAACAGTCCTTGCCTATACCCTATCACCAATAGTTAAAGAGGCAGCTGTCCCTCACCACCTCCCATGTAAATCTTCTCTCCAGATGTAAGGAGGAAGAATGGCTAATTTGACCTAAAAAAAATGGGACATTGTTTACCCAACTTTATTCACAGTAAGGCCTGTAGTATGATTGAGCCTTATGATGAAAAGAGCCCTGGTTTGGATTTGGTCCTAAGTCAAGTGTCCAAGTAGCTTTAACAGAAAGGTCTGTATTAGGCATTTGATATTGTTCTTTATGGGTAGAGCTCTCTTGGTAACTTCATGTGAGAGAAGCAACTGGGACATGACAGTATTTATAAATTTCTGGGCCTCTACCCTACCTAATATCCTCCTCCCCCACAAACTCTTTGTGTGTGTGTGTGTGTGTGTGTCCTAACTGGGAATTGAACCAGCAACCCTTCACTTTGTGGGACAACACCCAACCAACTGAGCCACACTAATCAGGGCTCCCCAGTTTTTAATAATACCTTATACTAATAGTTGATTTGTTTCATGTCATTATAGTCCTTTAAAAGAGAATGTAATTGAAAATAATGGACTTTTTACAGAAAAAATATACGTGCACACATACACATACCCACACATGCATAGTTTTGCATAGAATATTACTAAGTCCATAGATTAACTCCTGAGTACATCCATTACAGGAGCATTACCCAACTTATACAATAATTTATTATAGTACTTGGAGCACTATACTGTTTTTAATTGTTTATATAATTTCTGCTATTAATCTCTGAGGTCCATGAGAGCAGGGTATCTTAATCTTTTATCCACAACACCTGAACACTGCCTGGCATATAATGAACACTTAATATATCTATGTTCAAGGAAAGAATGTCTCAGTCTTATTCCCAGTCTTTTATATTGCTTCACATAGATGACATTAGCCATGTGCCTTATTATCTCACCTATGTGTTTAATTACCTTCGAAGATCTTACCTGTGAATAGGGTGTACAAAAATCTATTCTTTACCAGGGAGTAATGAGCATTGCTTTTAATAAGAGCGCTAAAAGATACTCCACAAATGTCAAGATGAACCACTGTGTTGGTGAAATAAGAATAATTTATACAATTTGGGTAAATACATATTCACTTGTCTCCCCAGGCATTTCAAGGAAGGCAAAAATAGCCATGGAGGCATTCCATAATAATCTCATTTCTCCAACAAAGCATAAACACCATTGTCAGTGAAGACAAGACCAAATTCAATCTCTTTTAATATCATTTCCTTCTGCTTGTTCTCCAGGTCTTGGGAAAGTGACTTAATCTCCTATGTAGAGGCTGAGACAAGGGAGACAAGAGTAATGTCTTTGCTTTGCTGGGACATGAGGATAACTCTACACAGAGAAAGGCTTGCCACCCCATGACTCCATACTGAGCTTATTAAGATGATGTACTGTATACAATTCAATCTCATATTTCACACATTTGAGAAACTTCCAAGACTGAAGAGTGTTTCCCTCCACGTACAAGATCTCACAGTTGGTCCAGTGCACTTCGGCAGTACACCATCCAGAATGAGTGTACTGCCAGCACTAGAGGTAGAACAATGGATTCCCAGGAACACTGGCTTCATGAAAGAAATGCAGGCCCAAATGCTTTGAACCAAGGACAGCACATGCGCAGGTTGGTGCTTTGTCCCCACTCTATCTAAATGGCATGGACCTTGATTGGCATGTCTGCAGCATCCTCAGGTTACCAATTTTGTAATCTCAGGAAGGTACATCCAGGAAATGGAAAGGGCTCCCTGAATGAACCTGCCCTCGGTGTCTACGAAAACACACCTGGGAGCACTAATTTTAGGTTCTCATCAGCTGTGACAGCAAAACTGAAGTATCATCTGTTAATTTATAATCAGTGAAGGATAAGTGTGTTTATAGGTGGTATGTTAGGAAGTCAAGGAGAATCTTATATAGCGTTTCACTTAAGTATCATCATGGACTGAGGGATGGCTTCTGGGGACCTAGAAGGTATACAATTGTTCTAGGAAGAAAAAAAAAAATGTAGCAGGTACTGGAAGAAACCACATGCTACCATGGTTATATATCTGAGAATTTCTGTTATAAAAATAAAAATTCCATGATATTTATTTTATAAAATTATATAACCCATACATGTCTAAAAGAATAAACCTGGATGCATTTAAATTGTGGAATATAACAAAGAAAAAATGGAAAATGTATTGAATACTTTCACTTGTGTGGATTTAGGCAAATTACTCGGCCCCTCTGTGCTGTAACTGCCTCATTTTTTACAATGAAGATAGAAAATAGCTGCCTTCCACTGCAGGGTGTCCAACCTGCAGCCCACAGACCACATGCAGCCCAGGAAGGCTGTGAATACGGCCCAACACAAACTCACAAATTTACTTAAAAGATTATGAGATTTTTTGTGATTACATGTTGTAATGTATTTAATGTGTGGCCCAAGATAATTCTTCTTCCAGTGTGGCACAGAAACACCAAAAGTTTGGACACCTCTGCCAGGATTATTTTGCCTGGCACATAGTAGGCATATAAAAATGCTATGTTTATTTTTAAACTTCCAAATCTAATAAGCGTTCATTTAAAACTAAAACTCCCTGCCTTCACTTCACCCATGGCATTCAATAGTGTGTTTGACTTTTATAAATTCACAAACACTTCATATAATTTACATTTCAATGACTGGATCTGAGGTTCAGGGAATGTATTCAATACTGAACACTGCAATCAAGGCAAGGCATCTTACTTAAGCTAACAAATGATTACCCTTCACTGCAGACCTATAATTCATCAATTTGTTCCTTATGGAATCAGAAAGGCACAAACTAAAGCAATTGAGGGCATAAAGACTAAAAAAACTCTCCTCAGATGCTTCCCCCAAACCAGGCAGTTATTCTCAGTGAGACACATTCCCTGTCTTCTCTAGCTCAATAATAATAAATGGATCTTGGCAGTTCATGGAACTTCCTCACACCTACCCAGATTTCCTGTTAATGTTTAAAGCATCCCATAAATGGGTCCTGCAATCTTGCATACTAGTCATGTGAGTTATAGCTTCACCAGAATTCTTAACATGTCTAAATGTGTGCTTTTACAGTAGAAGAACGGGAAAGGCAGCACATAGATAGTAACATATTTGTTACTCTCCTGATAAAAAGCCAAAAAGTGGGATTCAGGAGTACAAAAGGAAAGTATAGTAAGACAATTTGACTCATTTTCAAGAGATCTCCATAGTAAGCTGCCCTGGGAAAGAGCCCATAGTAAGCTGCCCCAGGGAAGAGCCCAGATTTCTAGAATAATGTATAATAGTTACGACTAGAAATCTTGCTGGTTTCCTCAGATTCATTATTAGCTCTTCTCTACCTTTAACTTTTATTTATAGCCAGACAAAGTCAGAAGCTGGGAAGCAAAGAATTCCAAAGCACACTTTAGAAGGGAGATGATATACAGGGGAAAACATTACCATCAGAACAATACTTAGCATGAGCAAGTTACCACAATAGTTTCTTTCTTTGAGTTGTTTAATGGTTTATTTTGTATTTTATCTTTTCTGTGGGTGTATGTATATCCAACCAGTTTGTCTTATTTTCTGTTTAACTTTCTGTTAAAGTTTGTCTTATTTTCTGTCTTATTTTCTGTTTCTTGTTTTCTGTTCTGTTTCATGGCGAGCACTGTTCCTCAGTTAACTCACTCATGTTCTCCAGCTCCTTATCCCCTGTCACCTTTACTTTAGAGAATGGGAACACTCAAGTATTTTTATCATCCTTTACAAATAAGGATGATAGGTATTTGATACAGAACTGACTGGTGATCTGGCCAGAAAGATGCAAGGCTTCTACTGAGGACTTCTGGGAAGGTCTCTGGTTCTCCTAAGGAAACAGACAGTTGGGTGGCATGATACCTTGCCCTCTTCCCTATCCCTTTCTATCTTGAATTTGATCATGTCCAGAGCAGAGGAAGCCATGTTGGGACTACGAAGCCAGGGAAAGGCCAAGAGAAATGTCAAAATAATTACCGACTTTGACATTATTGAGTTGCTAACCAACAACAGATATGAACTACTAATATTATTATGTAAGAAAAATAAGCTCATATTTAAGACATTTAACTCAAAATTTAAATTACTACTGTAAATACATTACTACTCATACACAGTAGTTTTCAGTGACTTCTCTCTTATTCATTGTGAGCATTATAATACATTTTCACTGAAAGAATTACAACTTGCTGTCTACACTAGTCAGAGCTACCCAAGACCATTTGCTATCTTTTGCTGGGCCTTCTTTTGAAGGTGATGTGAATTATTACTGAGGAGAGAGTTCCATGAACTGTAGAATAGTACTAGTTAGGAGTAATCTGTTTAAATCTAAGTATTAGTGGACAGAGAACAGAAAACATAATAAAATTCCAAGGCAGAAAGAAGAAGGGTTAACCCAAATAGACATACAGGAAGACAAACATAAAGTAAAAAACCAGAATGAAAAACCAATAAGAAAAATGAATGGAAAGCAAGACCCTAAAACTAAATTCCTAAATTCCAACCTGGAGGTAAAAAAAGGCTGGGTAAATTAACGCTCATTGACTCCATTTCTATGCTATTCGTCTTCTCTCTTCTGATCCAGATGGGCAGCTCCTACCTGTGTCCTCACCCTTGACTTCCCTTCATCTTTCCTCCTGACTAGGCCTATTCACAACTCTAGTTTTCTCATAGAGACTGATGATCCCTCAGAATGCCAAGAGGCAATGACAATGAGACAGGAACTGTGATGAGAAAATGTCAACTGCATATTCTTCCTCAACGAGAAGAGGAAACAGGGACAGTGGGATTTAACATAGTTGAAATCCTGCTGTTGTATTGGCAAAAAGTAGAGATGCTCACCTGGTCTAACCTGAGTGAAACAGGCTCATGAGGACAAGTTGTAAGGAGCAGAGCATTACAATACCCCTAACTTGTCTTAAGAGAAAAGTAGAACAAAACAGGTAACTAAATACCCAGTAACACAAACATACATTCAACTCTATGGCATAATGTATCTCAACTAAAATTGCTAAGAGAAATGATAGAAAACTCAACCTCTGTATTGAAATTAATTACAACAACTGTGGCTATGTACTCAGTATAAAAGTGTTTGTAGCTTTTCTAATTTGCTGAAAGGAGAAAATCTGTACTACTTCATTCAAACCTAGTGACCAAAATGAAAAAGAGAACCTGGCTGGTGTGGCTCAGTGAATTGAGTGCTTGCCTTCAAATCAAAGTGTTGCCAGCTTCATTCTCAGTCTACAGCCTGGGTTGTGGGCCCGGTCCCTGGTGTGGGGCGGGTGAGTGGCAACCACTCATTGATGTTCTTTCCCTCTCTTTTCTCCCTCCCATCACCTTTTAAAAAATAAATTTAAAAACTATTTTAAAAAATGAATGTTTTGGATTAATTTTTAATGAAGATTAATTTTAGAGAAAAAAGACATAGGAAAAGGTGCTATGTTTGAAAGTACTATATGCAAGAACATTTTTTAAAATGTACAGAAGAAAGCAAGCAAATGGCTAACAAAGGACAGACATGTTTTTGTGTAAGGTTTTGCTTTACAAGAGAGTGTTATACATCATGTTCATTCTACTTTTCCCTCTTTCTCCTCTTTGTCCAAAGCACAGAAACAATTGAGGAAAACACGAAGTGCATTCTCATAACTCATAGGAATTCCATTCCACACATTAGCATTGTCGTTACAAGAATAATACTTAGAAATCTAACTAATATATTGTTTCTTTTTGGTAGCAGAATAGGAAAATAAGGCACAGCTTACTAAGAATTTCTTCAGTGTGTAAAGCACAAGTTGTACAGTTTGAAACTGTAATATCAGCACATGTTGTCCCCACACCCCAGGGGGACTAGGAAAATAACATGGAAAAAAGAAACTTCAGTAGAACTTCTGTAGAAGAGGAAATGAGCAGAATTAATTAATGGAACTTTTATACAGCTCAGTAGCACATTGTAGAGAGAGGAAATATGCAATAGATGTTTTAAAAGGAAGATATTCCATCTTAATACAACTTTAAGAGAGAGAAGAAGAAAGGCATCTCTCTCTTATAGTTACTAGATTATATAGAACACAGAACAGGAAATGAAACATATTGGAAAGC